>PNEQ01026798.1:0-15546 GCA_003012365.1 Medauroidea extradentata
GAATTTCGAAAATTCCTGAAATTACTTTTTAGGTATTTGAGTAAGCATCAATCCTAAACAAAAATCACGTCTCTATATAAAAAACTATGGGATCGATATATATCGAATGTGAGTCGAAAACTCATATTACCCCATTTTTAACCAGTTTAGGGCCGAATTCGGAAAATATATTTTAAATGGTACTTGGAATACTTACAAATGCACCAATTTAAAGCAAAGAGAACTTCGTTATCTCGATTGATTCGATAGATATGGAAGAATAATCGAAAACACATTTCACGTATTTTCACCCCTTTAAATACAGAATTCCGAAACGATTTTGAGTCCTGCCATAGACATTTGTAAAAGTAACCAATTAAAGTTAAAATCACGACGATAGTCAATTGTGTTTCAAAGATAAAGACGATCATTAAAAACACATTTTGCCCCTTTTTACTGTCTGGGGGTCGAATTTCAAAAAAACCTAAAACTGCTTTTTGGGTATTTACGTAAGCAATATTTTGAAGTGAATATCAACTCTCTATCCCGAAGGATTCGATAGATATCAATAGTTGATTGGAAACACATTTAACGTCTTTTCAGCCCCTTAAAAGTTGGACTTCGAAAAATCCTTAAATTGACTAATATGCATTTTTACGAGTGTCCTATTAAAGTAAAAATCACGATGATAGGCCGTCGGGTTCGAGCTCTATCGACGTTTCTTCGGAAACACATTTCACCCCTTTTCACCCCCTTAGAGGTCGAATTTCGAAAAATCCCTTCTTAGTGCTCTCCTACGACCTGAAGGGAACTCCCACAAAAAATTTCACGATTCTAGGTCCAGTGGTTTGGGCTGCAGTTTGATATGTCAGTCAGTCAGTCAGTCACCTTTCATTTTTATATATATAGATTATCTCGAAAACTGTTAACTCTAGCAATTTTCGACCCGAAATCTTGTTTTATTAATCTTCTGCGTCTTTTATCACACTGTAGTACAATTTGAATTAAAGTGAAGCTATCCGAAGCTAGAAATAGAAAAATGTGTCGGTTTCCCATTTCAACAATTGTTAATACCAAACTAAATTTCTTAGAATGATTTTAAGTCATTTATTAGACACTGTACAACGCTTTGTTAAGTATTGTTAAATACATTTTCGAAATTTAAATTAAAATGCAATTTGGAAGTCTATTCTCAGGATATAATTCCGCCATTTTCACTTTAGGAAATAATTGAAAACACATGTTTTTTGTGAGCTGTGACCATACAAAATTATCACACCCCGCTGTGACTCACTCTTTTAGCAAAGACAGTGTCCGTGTAAATGAATGATCATAACAGAGAATCTAGTCTAATATAAAATGAGTCCTGAAGTTAACCATTTGAAATTGAATAATAGCAAAAGTTACAACACTTCATTCGAATATTAAATATAAATTTGTAAAAACCCGTATGTAGTGATAATTTGCGATCCCGCCGAATAACTATTGTCAATCGCATTCACGTGTTTCCCTCATTCGGGAAATCAATAAATTCCTCGGATGTTTTGAAACTATTGGTACAGTTAGGTGCTATATACGAGGTGAAAGACCTCTTTTTCAGCAGTGCCGAGGTGACAAGAACTTTCTGCATCACTTAGGCCCGGTTTCTCAATGTCTGATTTTCTTCTGATTATCTTCCGATATTTAACCAATGGTTAGCAACAATATACGTTTCTAAAGTACTGATTAAGATTAATCAATGGGTTAGAAGTCGGTAACCATTGGTTATCTTAATCATAAGAAGAGGTATTGATTACAGAGTTAAACAGGACTTTTAAAACAAACAAGACTATAAACAGTGGCAATTTTTTAGGTTATGATGGCAGATGATTTAAATTTCTTGTTTGAAGATGATGATGATGATGATGATGATGATGATGATGATGATGATGATGATGAAAAAATAGTAGATTTCATAAACAGGCCAAGACTCTTTCGGGAACGCCCAAATCACATTTAAATAGATGACCATGAATTTGTTATGAGATTGCGGCTGTGTAAAAATACTGTCCTAGCACTACTAGAAAAAGTTGAAGGACAGCTGGAAGTGACCACAGACAGGTGTGTACTTATTTATTGCATATTTTGTTTACATCCCATAAACTTTAGTACGTTCGGGTAAGTAATATTCTTTTGTAGGTTATGTGAAAACATTTGGTGGTTATGACACATACCTTTGTATGATGTATCTATACTTCCGTACATTATTATGCATAATTAGTTAGAAATCTTTGTTAGATATATTAACACACATTTGTACGTAATATTATGTATCTTGGGTAATGGTAATAAAAATATATATTTTTATTTCTTCTGAAAAAATAACACATACGATGATTAAGGAATCTGGATTGAAAAGTTCTTAACATAAATTAATAGATTATGTTACATGTTTTTCGATACTATTGTATGTTTTAATACCTATTGTAGGTTATGTTATTGTTACATAATTGTGTAGGTTATGTTACACATTAAGGTTCCTAGACGAATAAAATTCTACTTCGATTTTCTTCCATGCATCTTCTTTCTTTTTCCAAGATACGTCAGTTTTTTTTTTTTTTTTATTTTTATTCTATGATACGGGCGTATTTTCCAGCACGGGAAATTACCATTTCTGTTTCCACAGAAACAAAATTTTCGGCACGCAGCCGCTTATTTTCTTCCATTACGTATACAAACACTGCTAACCAGCACAACTAAATAAACAAATAAAAGCTTTACTGCAGCCAATCACAAGCTTATATGTCATTGCATGGTTGCCACATTTACCTTAACCGATACTTATCTAAACATAAGATTAAAGTACGCTGAGAAACACTTCAGATTTAATCACCACTTAATCAATAGGTTAAATATAATCATAGGATTAGCTAACCAAGGCTTTAATCAGACATTGAGAAACCGGCCCTTAGTGCGATTGCAATGGGCAGCTGGGTCTATGTCAGTTCTACGACCTCGTCTCTTCACAGAACGTTTTCTCCTCTCCTCACTGCGCTGATGGTTGTACGGCGTGTGTTACGGGTGGTGCCACATGATGGATGCTGCGACCAATAGGGAGATTGTTTCCTTTTTATTTTATTTGGTTTTTGTCGGTGGCGCTTTTCGCGGATTTTTTGTCTTCTGAGCGCAGCACTGCATAACTCAAAATGGCGATGTTAACATGTATAAACAAGACGTTATGCTGTGATATAATGGGCATTTTGGTGTATTTTTACGATAAAAGATATGTAATTTCGAAAATTGAATATGTTTGTGCCTGTTGTGGAAATGCATAAAATAGTGGAATATGTAGGAGATTTTAAGCGGTCGTTTATTTAGGGTCCATAATCATTGTAGGTGAAACAATTAATGGAATGTGGAGTTGCTTCTCTCAGTAGCAACATTAAGAAAGTAATGGCATTGTGTCTTCATACCTCCAAGATTGATGGACCGCCACATCAGATCTAAAATACATGTAGTAATAAACTTTGTATCACTTAATCTCATAGAGCATCGTATTTTGTAAACCTGCCTATCCTACACCATATTTCACGTACATAGAAATATGAAGCTCTCCATTATTTGTTATATAAGTTACATATATACTTAAATGTATCTTACTATTGCAACAAAATTATTCTCTCTTAAAAATAATGATTCCCACACACGAACTTACTAACAGGTTTGCCGATTTTCAACACATTCGTCCAATTCTTCCGCAACATTTAGTTATTTGGGAAATTGTGCATAGAAATGCCATTAACAGAACGGTTTCGACACTCGGGTACGGAAGAATGCAAGTCGTAGATAGATATAATATCATAAAATACTCAAATACAGATGTAAAATTAAAAAACTCTACAAATCGAAAACTCTTAAACTCTAGATATCCTTACTGCCCTAACATTGTTTATACCTGTTAAATTATTCAAATTTCTCCACCACCAGAGTTCAGCGACTTTGCGCAAATCCGCAAATTAGTGTCTTTCAAAGCAATATTGTCAACAAACGGCTCACGTACATGAATTGTTTACGTGTGTGCGCGTTTACTTAACTTCACTATCCCTGTCTTACGGCTGCGACGGTCCACACTTGTAAATATTACACGAGTTGGTAAAATTACATCGAGGAATGCGCTTTACATGAATCCGTCTAGCTGTGAGTCGGTTTGTTTTGAAACCACCCTAACAAATATGCACGTCTGCCAATTCGCCACATTTGTTATTATTCTCATGGTTTATTTGTTACCGCGCTACGAAGACACCTGCGTACTAACATCACCAGACAAGTACGTTCTGTAGTACTATGGTCTTTGTCTTTACACGGTGAGACACTTTCACCGCTTAAACACGATCATAGGAGCAGTATTGTACTATTCCTGAAAAGCGTTGACGTGCATCATGCGTACACAATACCTAGGATGTCGCAATCAGGGGTTCACGCAGTTGCACAACAGTAAAGCAACTGTAAACACTTACTGATAACTGATAGAACTACGTACAGGGTCCAAGACACACAACGAGCTGTTGGGATATCCAAGATAATCGAGGGCTTATCGGCTCGCGCGAGATAAAGCTCCACAACCTTAAAAAAACTGTAATTATTTGTTATACGTTCTGTCACTAAAACTGATTACAAAAACTTCCGAGATTATGGTGCATAGGGAAAATTTTCAGTTTAGCAGAGTAATGTTCACTAGGGTCAAAGAAGTCATGAAAGCGGCATCTCGCATCCACTATTTGCTGTCTTGCTCGAGACCACGTAAAGAGGCTGTTAGCAGACGAAAGTTACCATTTGGTGAGAAAAAATGTAAGCAATAGGGAACGTAAGCCACAACTAAATAAAATTTAATGCGTAGTTTTTAAAATTTACAAGAAACAAGCATATGCGTAGTATAAATAAAACAAAGTGTAAAATGTGGGCTGCTGACGTCACATTTAGTAAACTATTTTACGCAAATAAGATATGCAGATGTTATTAGAATTCTCGTAACCTTGAACCTGTGAAGAGCATTAAAGGCGTTCATAGCTAATTGCTAACCTCTAGTGATTGATAAAACCTTGTCACGTGAGTAAGACCCTTCTCCAACTCGTGAGACTTAACAATAAGTGAACAGCATATAGTTGATATGCGTACTTTCCTCAAAGTGTGTGTAAATATACCTGAAAGTTAAAATCTTTTAAGTATATCTTGGAAAATCAAGTAATAATATTAATATAGACATATGATAAATGGCATATACAAAAGATACGTCAGTTTACTAAGTGATACACGGGTAACCGTTTATTAAAATAGGGGAAAACATTTCTGAGATGTTTTTTTATCACAAAGAAAAATAATAGCCACCTGGTTCAAAATATTACAAAAGGATGAACGAGGTACGCAAATTTCAAGTAAACTTTGTTTGTAGTATGTGTACCATGTTTGATGAAATTCCAGAAAATATTTCATCAAATAATTCATATTATGTAAAACAATATAAAAATGGCTACGATTATGAAATAATAAAAAAAGAATATACGAAATACACAAACGTCGAATCAAATTCATATACAGTACATGTATACCAAGTTTGATCAAATCCAGAATAATATTTCAGATCATGATGGAGCAGTGATAAGGCGCACGCCGCGCATTCGGGAGGATCCGAGAATGATCCCCGTCTCCGGACATTCTGATTGCGGTTTTCCAGGGTTTTCCGAAATTACTTCAGGCGAATGTTGGGATGGTTCCTTCAACAGGCCCTGGCGGAATCCTCACCCCCTTCCCCCCGTATATCGCTACCTAGGCCTTGTGCTGTTCGAAGGCACGTAAAACCAAATAGATAAATATATTTCCTTAGATACGTATTACTATGCTAAAATATGAAAATAGCCGCCATTTTAAAATATGTAAACATGGTATAATCGAAATACACAAAAGTTAAGTCGGTTTTGTACGCTGTATATATACCAAGTTCGATGAAATTCAGAAAAATATTTTCTATTATGTATAACAATGCTAAAAAAAATATAAAAGATAACTACCATTTTGAAAATATGAACACGGGATGAACGAAATACAAAGAAGTAAAGAGAGCTTTGTATATATTATATGTGTACCTAGTTTGATGAAATTTTAAAAAAATATATATATATTTCCTAAGGTATGGGTTACTATGATAAAAAAAAATTTAATGGCCACCATTTAGAAATAATGAACACGGTATGAACGAAATAAACACTATTCAAGTTACCTTTGTATGTAGTATATGTAAGTTGTGAACTTCTGAAAATTATTTCTAAGATACGTGATACTATGCCAAAAATATTAAAAAAAAAATAGCCGCCATTCTGAAATTATGCACATAGGATGAATGAAGTACACTAAAGTCAAGTCAACTTTGTATATAGTCTAGTATATGTGTGCAAAGTTCGATGAAATCCTATATTACACTTCTTTAGATATCAAAATTATCGAAAAACATTACAATGGTTGCCGTTTTTAAAACATTAACAATGCGTAAACGAGGTATACAAAAGTCAAAATCAGATTACAAAGTACTATATGTTTACAAAGTTTGATTAAATTCGGTCCACTGGTTCAAAAGTTTTTAGGGAGGACACACACACAGAGAAATGGTGATTGCGTAAGTCTATTTCTTCCTTCAGAAAGTAGGCTAAAAAGTTCAGTAAAGACAAGAAGACATTCTTAGTTACGATGATGAACGCCCAATGACATGTGAACATCTTCTCAGGTAGTCGGAAATGTATTGTATTTTGCTCATTAACACCACATTACATATTGTTGTAGCTTGGATTGGATAACTGTAATATAAATAGTAAGTTTAAAATCATTCCTGTCCTTTACATTAGAAGTGTTTCCGTAAGAACAATCAGTAACATAATGGTCTTTCAGAGAGAAATTTATTTAGGTTGTAATGCATTTCATTATTACTGTACGAAGTATCTAATTTAGTTATTGAATTTGTAAATGATTTGTAAACAATATACATTTTATCAGTTATGTTATTATCTAAGTCTAAATTCGAATTCTCTTTTGGAAACAATTCTACAATTTTTAATCGAAACATTCCTAACACTGCAGTGATCAAATATTGAAGTGTGTTTATCATGTTCTGGAATTTGTTTTCTGTTTAGTAGAAAGCCAGCAATTACGTAATCTGACATATCGTGTTGAAACGAATTAAACTGATCTTTTACATCGAACTGAAACGAATCTGAACCAGTTGGTACAGTTTTTTCAATGCATTGCCAATAATTAAATCTAATTGGAATATTCGGATTTTTGTTAGGTTTATCTTTAATTCCATCTTCATAATTAGCTTCATATTCAAGAATTGGCTTCAATAATTACGTTTTTTTTTTTTCAATAATAATTTTACCAACACCTGGAACACTGTTAACAGATCCATTAGCTTTTAATTTAGGATGTCTGCAAACAGGGTAATCATCATTAGAATCGCGTATGAACATAATTTTTTAGCCTCCTTTCCAATAAATGCCATTAAAATCTCAAATAAGTCCAAATAAATATATCAAAAGAATGGATAACTATTTTATATTTACCTTCTCTAAAAAAAGTAAATCGTTTCCTTTTCACGACCTTTTAATAACATAACTAATTGCAAATCTAATGGTTCTTATACCGATGCCAGGAATGTGTGCTTCATAGTTGAAGTTATACCATGACTATCAAAACTTTCAACAGTATTTACACGCTTAGAAATGTCTGTTTTTGAAAACTGGAATGGAAAAAAAAATATCACAAAGATTGATAGTTTAATCTGTGTTATGAGTATATTTTGGTCTATGTGTTGCAGTCTAAATTGGTTTTATACATAAGATTCGTTCCGATGTGGAAATGCATCCCCAACGTTGTGTAAAACTCAATACTTTTGTAGTGTTTATTTTATTTATATTTAGTCAGTTGACGGAAACGTATGACGTTCCCAGCTCTCATTTATATTTCGTCCATTTACACATAAATAAAATTTTATGAAACAATATTACTTTAATGTATCCATGAGTTATGGCTACTATCAAAAGCTAACTATTTAACTAGCTCATTACCTCCTTTTTTTGGCAAAACTTTTGCCACCAAATAATCGTTACCATATTTAGTTGTAAGATGTTGTGGTTCTTAAAACATACTGCTACAAGTTGGGGCTAGGTACGCTGAGAGATGTAGGTCTTTGATAAAATAAAATAAATAAAGCTAACCTAATTTATTTACAAATATTTACACTAAAATAATATACGTTTGTCACTAAAGAATAATTACTAATTAATAAAACAGGAAACAACGCAAATAACTAATATTTACGTAAAGGTTATACAATTTAAATAATTAAATTCAGTCCTTCATACAGGTTACGTGAAATGTGTCTCACAATTTACAAATTGTGGACCCAATGTCCTAACTAAGAACACACCGACAGCCTTCTTGCGGCTCGGGATCTCCCTCATCGCACTACTCGTTGCCGCAGACAATCTCGCTGAACGCTCTTGAACTGTTCTCGCAATCCGTCACTGTAGCCACAACTCACACCAGATATCTGCCGGCTAAAAACTCTGTCTCTGCTGCAGCTGTCTTTTATACTCTTAATCCGAGCGAGGTGGCGCAATGGTAACATATTGGTCTTGCATTCGGGAGGACCCGGGTTCGATCCCCGGATCCGGCCATCCTGATTTCGGTTTTCCAAGGTTTCCCGAAGTCGCCCCATGTGAATGCTTAAATGGTTCCTTAACAATGGCCATGGTCAATTCCTCTCCAAGTTCTGGTTTATCTACTAAACTGTGTGTAACTGTCTCTAATAACTCCGCTGTCGATGAGACGTAAAACCCACTTACCTTACATTAATATAAAGTCTAGAATCTCGAGGCAAATATTTATCTCAAAGCTCCTAGAAATAATTTGTATCTGGGTCAAGCACCATTTTGCATGAGAGAGTACACACAGGAATACTCTAGACCTGCCGTTCATCCCAAAAGGTAACATGAGCAGCAAAACGCACTCCGAGAGTCCTTAATGCTTACAACTACTATATCAGCTTACATTTCTCGCACGATAATCGCAGTGCAGAGGTGGTTGTTGCGGTGACAAAAAAAAAGGAACAAAAGCCGAACAGTGTACTAGCAGGACCCTTATTTGTGCCGCCGCTGTATTTTCTTACACCACTCAGGAAGATAGTCGTGGTTTGTAACAGTACTTTTAATTAGTTCATTTTGCAAATCTTTTATTTTGGGCGAGGCTGGGTTGGAGTGTAATACACTTTTTCAAATATTTTTTTTAGCTTTACTTATACGAACTTTCTCTCCAACAGCACATTTTGGTTTTGTGGTTTTTTCCCGTTTTTTTTTATAGTTATTGGAAAATACCGAGACTTCATTATTTTTATTTACATCGAAAGGTTTTATTTTAATTGTTCTATGAACTGTGTTGCTGTAATCACTTATAAATTTTGGTAATAAATTTATCCATTTATAGCTTCATTTCATAATGAACATTTTCCAAACTTTCTCCTTCAAAGTTCTATCAAATATCTCAACAACGTTGTCGTTCTTTTCCCTGTATGTTGATTAATGTGTTATATTGTAATCACTCATTAAATTTTGAAATATTTTATTGTAAAATTCTTTCCTATTATCCGTTTCTAGAAGTTTAGGCTTGCAGCTATTAAAGTACTTTTAAATGCTAATGTAACAATTTCGTAGGATGCGTCCTTAACTGGTATAGTCCACACCAATTTAGAAAAAAATATATAAATAACAGATAACAGTGCACAATTTAATGTATACAATACATTGTTGTTTTTTTTATTTATGCGCTATAAATTAGTTAAAAATAATAATAAAAACTGAAAAATATTTTATATTAAAAACAATATACCAGTATTCGTAACAATTCGTGAAAAAAATTAACCATGGTTTGAAGCAAAAGACATAACAGAAATTTTAGAATATGCAGATACAAAAGAAATCAGAAAAATATTGATACTGATAACTCAAGTATTACAGAAGATATTAAAGTGGACCTCCAGCCCGCCTTAAGAGGTTAAGATAAAAATACTTAATTTATTAATGAATCATGTTTACATTCAATAATTTCATCTTTTAAAAAACAAGAAGCTAAAAAATTTAAAATTGTGTGATGAAAGATGTTTTAAGTCCCAGTATTTACCGGGGTTGAGAGGAAAAGAAAAGTCAGCTATATTTATCAATTAATTAGGAATATATTTTCTAATTTGTTATGTTAAAAAATGATTCTTATAATATTAAAATTATTTAAATAATTACATTTAGCGTAACAACAGACTATATTGTATCAATTAGATTACTATAGAAACGTTTCTAGGCCAAAAATAATATAATAATCTGCTACGATAAAGATCTTTTAGTAATTTTTTATCTAAATAACATACCTAGATTTAAAGCCAAAGATATAGCTGACATTTTAGAAATAGACAGGATGCGGTAATTTTATATATATATGATAAAGATAAAATAACTTATAATACCATACTAGAGAACACAAATCGCAAACACTCGAAAATTGATAGTAAACCAGGTGTCGCAAAACGCAACCCCATGAAAATTTATAAACAATCTGTATTTATTAGTTAATCAAGATTGTATTCTCTTAGTTTACCATCAAAGTAAGAAGAAGCGAGAAATTAAAAATAAGGGTAACAAAAGAAATGTTAACATCTAGTAGAAAATTTGGACAAAGTAAATTTAAAAAAAATAGTTACAGAATTCGAAAATGATTTAAAAATAAAAGATGTTGAACTTGAAAATATATTAGGAATTAAAGATTTTCAACTCGAAAACAAAATACAAATTAAAGATGTTTGACTCGAACAAAAAGAAGAAAACGCCAAGAAGCAATAAAAAACATATGAAGCCGGTAAAATAAATTTAGAAACTTCGAAAACAGAGAATAATGATATTTATTTGTTGTTAGTACAAATTTGTTTATAAAAAACATTTCTATAAAATCGGTGGAAACTAGCTACCAGTGAACATCCCGATAGTATAGTTGAATATTATTTGAGGAATGAATGTACAAATTATCGCACTATCGAAGAATATTTTTTAAAATCTTGTTTTAATGCATATATAATTATTAATCATGAGAATATAATTGTAAAAATAAACGGAATAAATTAAAAGGACTTTGTAATTTACTAACAAAAATATAAAAATTTACCTTAATAACCACTCATTATGATTACTTAAATTACATAAAATAATTTTATTAACCAATGTTGCACATCAAGAATATAATCCTAGTAAAAAAGTATTCAATTAAAAGTTGGAAGTACATGAACATAATTAAACCAAAGTATAATACATTTTTTAAATATTCACACCACAGAGACCAATTACACCAAGATCACCTAATTCATGGTGAAGAAAATGCTGGGAACATAAATTATTACAGTAAAAATGTACTGATAATGGATATGTTGAATAGTAAACTTAGTGATTTTGTAGTGAATAATCCAAAAAGAAAACCATACCTTACACGAATATTAAACACAATACCACCATAGTTTTTGGGAATCAGAACACCACGGAAAAGGATTACTAAATGATAAAATTAATTGTCTTCCATTTGAACTATGCGCGCCAGGATATCACTTCATAGGTCACGGAAATAAACTTAAACAGAAATAAGAAAGAAGTCATAAGTCAATAAATCTGTTACAAGCAGCCGCAATGGTACGTGATATAGTTTATCATCATCATAAAGAGTTGTTAGGTGAAAGACATGTTGCTGATAAAGAATTATAAAAGAAAGCTGTTAAAAGAGATTTGCTTTAGATGCAGAATCAGTGAGAGATTGTGGGCAGGTGTTACAGGATCTGCTGTGCGTATTAAGCGTAAACTTGGCTGGGGAACAAAAATTAAATATTTTAAAAAAAATTACACATACGTGAAAGTAAAATATAATGTTTTTCAATTGTCTGCTGATGAGCTAAAGAGTTTAAATGTAGATTTTTTTTTACAGAAGAACAGCTTGACCATAAAACGAAGAAACATAAAGATGGTAAAATCATAGCTCTTAATATAACTTATCCGTCCCACAGCTTAAGCCATTATCGGAAGTAACAAAAACAGGCAACGGTTTAACTGTTTATGAAAGTGAGATTTCACCAATAATTTTTGCTGCGTTAGGAGCTTTTCAAACTTAAGCTGGTGGTGCGCCATATATTACTACATCTGTAATTAATGCAAAAAAGAGGGATCGAGAATTGCAGAAACAACATAGACATAACACGAAGTAAAAAAAAAAAAAAATAGGAAAATGTGTAAAACACTTCTAAAGAAAGAAAATAACTTCACTCACTAGTTACGATATTGAATAATTTGTTAAAAAATTGAATAGTAAAAATTTTCGTGGTGTGCTTACTATTGATGAATTACCTAAATAAACATTTTAAAAAAGTGTAGCATAGTTAATTTAGATGTTTCGAAAAATTCCAGAATACATTTGGATATTTGTTGGAAAGATGATGATAATTTATTTATTTATTTATTATGTTTAAAGTGCCATCCAACAGTCTTGCGACCAATAACAGGATGACACTAAACAGATAACAGATACAAATACAGAAACACAGGATAAACAAATAACAAAGGACATACAAAAGAATACAGACATACAAAATAAAGGACTAGACACTTACAACACACACTGACAGGACAAAAAGCAGCAAAACATTTAAAAAAGAGACAAACAGAAATGAGACACTTAAACAACCTTATTTATTAAAGTCCCAGAATACAATTTTTCTTTCCTTAAAAGGATCAAATTTACAAATATCATTAAAATTGAATATACATCTGTTAATTAAGTTTTTATTTTCAGATAATGCGTAAAAAAGATTAAGTTTCTACTAATACGGTTAGGCACCTTTAAACCTGTATTGTTTATAATAGTATGACAATCAAAATAATATAGAAAGGAGATTTTTAATAATAGTGCATCATGAACTATCCTACAAGCATGTAAAGTGGTTGTCTTAAAATCAGTAAGTATATCCTCATAACTAAAAGGCATTAACGGCTGAGAGAATCTCATGTAAATAGTTTTAAATAATTTGTATTGTAATGACTCAATAATAATAATAATAATAATAATAATAATAATAATAATAATAATAATAATAATAATATTTATTCATTTCAAGGCAATCTGTCACGTAAATTAGTTGAATATCTTAACGGCGGGCACAGTTCGGAGCTCTGTTTCAGCTGGCATTGATATATCTTATAATGATGATAAAATACAAAAA
Source organism: Medauroidea extradentata (assembly GCA_003012365.1). Taxonomy (NCBI): domain Eukaryota; kingdom Metazoa; phylum Arthropoda; class Insecta; order Phasmatodea; family Phasmatidae; genus Medauroidea; species Medauroidea extradentata. The sequence goes on from PNEQ01026798.1 coordinate 13,301, forward strand.
TGTTACGGTGTTATTTGTATGATAGTACTTGATCATTTATTTCATAACTTTAAATTATTTAAATTATTACCTTATCAATAAATAATGGATATCTTTGGAAATGTGTTAACAGAATTTTGGGTTGAATATGTGAGAAGTATTGATGAGAAAATAACCGATAAATTACACAAAGCAAAAATAGAATTTGATGCAAAAATAAATGATAAATTACGAAGTACTGCATACAAAATAGACTTTACTTTTGTGAATTTCTTTTAACCCGTGGTTTTATTTTCATATTGGCGGCTATTACATATATTTAGCATAGTATCAAATATCTGAAGAAATATATTTTTCCTCTGAATTTCATTAAGCTTAGCCCTAATATGATACATAGCTATCGGACTTTATTTGTGTATTTAGTCCATCCCATGGGCATATTTTTTTAACAGCGCAATTTTTCTATTTTTAGCAAACGGTAACACATCGAACAAATATTTTTTTTTTTTTAATTTCATAATATTTAGTACATTTATAAATCTCAATAAGCTGAATTGACTTTTGTGTATCGGAACTAAAATATTCTGTTGAATAAAGGAAGGCTGTATGTTATTTACACTCATATCGTGCTAGAACCTCACAGTCAGTAAAGATAACGGAACTTCGAGCGCATATAGGATGTCTTAGTTTGCAAGCCGAGCGCATTGACCTAATATGCAACATATTTCATGCTATTAACAAGAGAACTATTAATGCTATTGTTATAGTATTGCTTTTAAAAATACATACATTCTGCTCGTTATGAATAACTTTCTCGCTGCCATCCTCATCTAACTTCAATAACAAAAAAAAGATTCTCACTAACTTACTTTTTAATGTTTCGTTCACTACTGAAGCGCACACAAAGTTAAAAAATTAATATGGAATTAACAAAGGACATTTTTAGCCTTCTGGTTTTTCGTTGGTGTCGAGACATATCAAGTAACTCACCATAATAATTTGAATACGATTTCGCAGTTATTTCTTAACTTACAATGTGATATATAATAATGGTGCATGAAAACAATATTAGTACAAATGTTTTGTTTTCAAAATTTTTAAATCCCTTAGATCGGTGCGAATTATTAAACAAATATATCATTCCATGCGCGTTCCGATGCTGTACAATATGCGAAACTTTAATGCTCAAAGTTACAAAATGCAGTTTTCACGATTTTTAGCAACTGCGCGCGTAGAAACAAGAGGAACTCATGAAAATTCACGAGGTTAGGGTGTCAGCCAAGTTTTCTGTGTTTGATATATCACTCCAGGTAAGTTTACCTGTGCTCGATATTTCAGCTGGAAGCCTCTCGTTCAACTACTTAAACTAATATTATATTTAAATTTAAATGTAATACGTGTAAATAATGCACCGTGGGTGTAGCTTTTAGAAAAATATTTATAACGTAGAAAATATGTAGGTTGTTTTTATTCCCGTCATTTTAAAAACTTGAATAACACTGTAGGTGGTAATAAAACACTGGTAACCGTCAAACCTGGTCACATGACTGAAGTAACCTACCCTACTCCAACGAGTGAATTTTCATAAGCTCCTAAGGACAGCACTTATGGCAGTTACCGTGCGTTGAAAAAAAAAAAACGAATGCCAATATAACGCCATACTGCAATATAAGCGTGAGACGCTCTATCACAGTTAATCTGCCTTGTTGTAACATCATAATCTGCCTCACTCCGCTTAGTTATATAGTACTTGATAATGTATTAATTGTGACATTACAGAAGATTCTAAACACCAGCGAGCGTGTATAGTAAATATTATAACTATCCTAACACATAACAACGTACTAACATTCTTCTTATTCCAATTCTACACTATTTTTACTTTACATAATAAATTACTAAATAAAAATGTTTAAGGTATTCGGTGAGGTGTCGGTCTACGGTTCTAGAGGTTCTGGGTTAAATCCTGGCACTAGTTTGGCTGTTGTGATGTCTCTTCAGCTCACGTCATCAATATCAGCTGTTAAGGCGACCGCCTATTTTGCGCTTCAAATGCATTTCAGTGTGTTCTTAAGACTTACGGGGGCTGATAGTAACCTTGAAGATAGCTCTCCGTGCCACGTGTTCGAGTAGGCTAAGAGGCGTGGCTAAGGGCCGGGGGCGCGGTTCATCACAGTGACGTGTCTAGAGGAAGTCGCAGTGGTGGGGGTGCGAGCCATCTGCCTTGTCCTTCCCCTCTCTCATTGTGCGTCTATCTCCCCGAGAGG
>PNEQ01026799.1:0-15546 GCA_003012365.1 Medauroidea extradentata
ACAGGCCAGACTTGGTGCAAAGTGGTCTGACGAGTTTCCTCCTCTCCTCCCTTCTAGGACAACGCTCACCCTCCCCACACACTCGCCAAGTGACAACTGAGGACAGACAGCAGACATCGATACCACCCCGCCTCCTCCCTCTAGACAGCTCGGCTATAGGGACTACATAGTACCAAAGTTTATCACCACTGCTGTTCCAGTACGCTGAGCGCTGTTGTCGCTTGGAAGGGAGAGCAACATAGATCCTGCTTCCAACAGCGCCTAGAGGCGAGTGTTAGAGATTCTGAAGCGCGGTGGCTAATATAGCAAGTTCACGCGTTCTGTGACGTGTTCCACGTGTTCGTGGAAGGTATGCAGGTCGCTTTTGACCTATCAAATTGAAATTACTGACATGTCGATCTGACAGCGCACTGGAACAGCCTTAAGAGATTTTCATTTCTAATCCATGTCTGAAATGGCAAGGAAACTGCTGCATACTAACACGAAATGTGTACAACCACAAAATGACTGCAAAGTACGAAAATATTTAGGCTGGCGCAAAGCACCGTACACTGTCCTGTCCGTGTGACTCTAGCGAGACTAGTTATGCTTACTTGCGGGCCACAGTCAACGAACCGCAGAACAAGTTATGCCTACTAACGGGCCACGGTCAGCGAACCGCAGAACAAGTTATGCTTACTTGCGGGCCACGGTCAGTGAACCACAGAACACGTTATACTTGCGGGCCACAGTCAGCGAACCGCAGAACAAATTATGCTCACTTACGGGCCCAGGGAAGCGTGCTGTTATGCTCACGACAGGGCCCCATGCTGTTGCCAAGTCGTACGTGCGACAGCTAGCATGTAGCGGAACTCTCTCATCATGCCCGCCTTGTGAAGAAGTTGAGGAGGGGGAACAGCCCTGCCTCCACACTACACACTCAGATTGGCTGGCCCTCACCGTTGCTTATGCTCTTACGCCTTTCTGCAACTTCGTTGATTGTACAATTTTCGAAGCTCTTTGTCCCAGCTGGTAGGCAACGCTCATTTTCACACCCTCCCACGCAACTCCCTTCTCTCCTTTCGTCACCCCCTCCCAATCCATGATACCACTCCCTCTCCCAACAATTCATTCATTCAACTCATGATATTCTCTTCTTCTTCAAAGCCACCCAAGAAAAGTACGAGACTGCTGATTATACATGGCGCGGCCACTAATTGCGCTAACGGCTCACTATCGTAACTCATGGTGCATATACAAACGCTTGTTCCTACACTTTAGGTAACAACGCCTATCCACCTGACTGCTACACAGTAAGATCTTTGTTTAAGTTTCTATGCCTTTGCTAAGGCTGAATGCTTTAAAATTACACGAAGTTAATGATTATCAACTTGTGTTAGCTACAGCTAGCAAGGCCACAGCAGTGTAAAGGCCACTTTAACAAAACAGAAAGAGCAGCCGACAGTTTGATGCACGAGAGCGACTCGCCACGGAGCAAACTATGCTCACTATGGGGCCCCACCATGTGCGGCGTAGTCAAGTCGTCAACAACTTGCACGACACTGCTTCATTTGACGAACATGTGAATCACTGCGAAGTTGTTTAGCATTGTCTTAAGGAAATGTGAAGTTGTATAGCATTTTCTTAAAGAAATGTAAAGTTGTTTCGCATTTTCTTAAGGAAATAATACATTTTCTCATTTTTTTGAGGAAAATTACGGCTGTGTAAGCCATCGTTATAGCAAAAATGACTCTGTGCCGTACTTGTCATAGCCAAATTTTTCAACCCCACAACATACTCCGAAACTGACGTTGCCGATAAAAATTATAGTTATAGAGGACTTATTGTTATATGCCGTACTCGTTACATCTGACTTTCACTGTATACAGTATTTTTATTTTAAAGACCCCAAAATTTCTACAGTACTATCTTTTAATGTAATAGGCATATTATGTAATTTTTTGCAATGAAAATATTGTTTAGGCATTTATTGATGTGAACTAAGCATAATACAGTAATACCTCGAACTAACGACATCGCACGGTGCAAGGAAATTGTGTCATTAGAACGCCGATGTCGTTAGTCCTGAGGTAACTAAATTTGACCCCCACTCCCCTATCCAAATAAAAAAAAGTTAAGTGTGTTTTTTTCTCAAATTTATGTAGAATAATTACAGACTGAAAAAAGTTTTCATTGAAATTATATTTAGTACGATGAAAAGGTGTTTTCCAAATAAAATGGTATCCCACAATCTCTCACCATGACGTGTGTGGCAGAGCGACGCGCTCGGTCTGGTTGTGTAGGTAGGATAGGGAGGAGAGTGGCCGGGCCGCTGGCCTTGGCGTGACTTCAGGCAGCTCGTGCGTGCGTGATTCATCCTGCATGTCTCGCGCGAAGCACATGCAGACCACAACAGAACAACTCGTGAATTTACACGGCAACGATTTTTAAGCCTTTCAGTACAGCCATTGAGTTTTTTTTTTATTGCGCAAGAACTGTTACAGCCTGTCGCCATCATAAGCATTTACGCGATACTAATTAAAGTGTGTATTAAAGAACAAACATTTTTAAAAAAGTCTGTATTTTTTAAAAACTCAAACGCTTATTATGAACGCAAATTTAGAGCCACTCAAAAGGGCAAAAAACTGACTTTTCAAGGTGCTGTCACGTATAAAATAACGACTGAATTACTGAATTACTCCTCGCTAAAAGTTGAAGACCTATTGGAAAAATCACGAAACTATGCACAACGCACCAGTTTAATACTCTGTACTGCAAACAGAGATGAAATGGCTCTCGGCGAGATGGCTGCAGTCACTCTTATTGCTCCACTGTCGAGTGAGCATAAAACAAAAACCTTATCAGCCCACGTGCCGCACACGGCGACGGGTATGTTGTGTTTGCGTCGTAGGCCATTTTTACGCCACAGCGCTTCCATAGCCACATGATGACTGATCAATAATACAGCGGAAGTCGTCAAGGTCAAGCCGAGCTCATTCTGTAGCTAGAGAAAAAAGGATAGATACAACGTTGGATTTTTTCGTTTACGGACTGCTGGTCCTTTTTTTTTTTTTGCCGTGCCGTAATGAGGGAGCAAAAAAAACTGTGTCGTCTCTTCAACCCCTATCCCCCTGGGCTATCACGAGACATGGAAACATGGGAGAGAGTCGCCGAGTGGGAGAGGAAAAACAAACACGTGACTCTGCTTTGTGGCGAGACAGGATGCTAGTTGCACGTGACTATCAGACAGTCGGCAGTTCATGCACACGCACGCAAGCACAATCTGGCTTGTTTGCTGATATGTGGGGAGGGGGAGGGGAGGGTGAATATTGGCTGGCGTGGCTGGCGTGGACAGTCAGAGGGATTGTATCTATGTTTAGCGGCGTGATTCTTACAGCATAGCACTCACAAAGGATATTTCAACACGGACGATTTTCCTTAAACTTAAAATTTCAAAAAAAGATTTTAAATTGAATTGCATAGCTGAGATAAGGACACATGGAGGAGTGTGAGAGGGAAGTTCAGGCAGGAGGGTGCGTGGAGAAATGAGGGAGGAGATAAGGCAGCGTTTGTCATCACGTCCACATATGTCGGTGATGCGCGGGTGGCCTACGCACCCGGTGCACACTTCAACTATATTCCAGCCGAAGTTTCTAGCATTTTTAAACAGTTTTTTTTTTTGTTTCACAGCTGCATATTACTAATTTATGATAACTGCATTATGTTATTGTTTAATGTACACATAATTATTTTTAATTAACATTTTACTGCAATCTATTTCACTTTGCTTAGCTTTGATATATTTTTAAAATATTAATTTTTCCACGGTTCCTGGAAATTATGTCGTTAGATCGCCAATGTCGTTAGATCCGATGTCATTAGATCAGGGGTTTACTGTATTACAATTTGGATGTCAGAATTTTTAATGCTAGAGAAGGGTTTACTGTCACGGTCCTTAAAGCACTAACTTTTAGCCCTTGAATTTTATAGAACAGATTTGCATAAGAAGTCTGCCATTAGGTAGTTTTATTTTATAATGCTTTACACACTATATTTTAAGTCAACTTGAAAATTACAAATATTCATGAGTTTTGAGTCATTATATACTTTGAGGAATAAATATGCCCTAAATATAACAGAAAATGAAACAGTTTCGTCACACGTTTTTCTTGCACACTTTATTTTTTTCTCCTCCGCAAATGAAATATTGCATTTCTTATCTCCCTACAACAGGTATGTCCAATACTGTGATTTGATACCAAAATCCAACAAACATCAGTTTCAAAAACCAACTACATTAACATTTAGATTTTTACATAATCACTTGCACAAGCTCTCAAACCACTAGCAACTTGTTTTCAAACTTACTGTGGTGAAGATTTAAGAGTTCATATTGTCAGGCGGCCCACCCAACAACTTAGACCCGAATTATAATTTATTTCTTCTTTAATTATTATTACTGTGCGTGTTTTCTTTTGTGCATTTTATTTAAATTATTGTTATTCATTTTAGTTTTTTTTCTTTATCTACAGATATTGACCGAATTTTGGAAGGGTGATGTCTGGCTGTTGCCTGTATCAGTTTAAAATTAGGAAAGCAAATGTAACGGGGGTAAGGTTTACAGGTTCTGCCATCGTCCTCTATGTTGATGATAATGATGAGCTTGTTTGTTGGGAGAATGCTCAGCAGCTTAATCTTTCACCCGTGTCTGGATAGCAGCTTTGCCCCTTAGGTTTTTGTTATTTGGGAAAAATATAGTGGCATAACTACAAAAAAAAAAAAACAGCCAGGAATACCTTTCTAACAGTTATTTATTTGTAGCCAACCAATCTGTTTTCTGACACTAGTTGCCCAAGACATATAAAGAAATATCAAACAAAGTGAGATTGGTGACGTAACAATATAATTCTTACTGAGTGTTTGCCCAAGAGGATGTCATAGCTCGCACCAGTGCTTTATCAACTTTAGTACTCACGAGTAAATAGTTGCTCGGTTCACATATATGATTACACAGTTACATATAGTGTAACAGCTATTTCTACTATTGTCTATCCCATGTAAGAATTCCGTGTTTTGACAGCCAATGCTACCAATATTTTTAAAACGTGCCAGACACGTGGCAACCATTTAAAACAACAGGACGTGACCGTATGACCTGATGAAGTAGTAGTGGCAGCCCTGATCAACAAATCGGTTACCATCCATCGCCGACGCTGAAAGTAGTGTGTATTAGACGTGAAAAATAAGTACGCATTTTGGAGGAAACGTAATATAATAACACGGCTTTGTATCCAGCATTAGTCAGTTAACTATTTTATTATATTCAAATAGCGCAATTTTATAACTAATTTACAAACAACCGCACCATTATCAGTCTATATGTAACCAAAACAAAACAAAGCACGGCCATTTGCGAGTGTGAAACGTTATCGCGTTCGCGTGTGTTTGAGATTCTTATAATGTGTTAACTTTATTATTCTGTGCATATAGTATGTAATATATTGTAATGTGTGAATTATAAAAACCAGCTTGTAATCGCCAATGGGATATTATGACGTCCGGCAAGCAAAACAAAGAGCGGCCATTTGCGTTGCGAGTGTTTCATGTTGAGCTTCTCGTGTGTTCGTGTTCGTTTGCGATTCTTGTACGGTGTTATTTTCATATTTTGTGCATGTATGTAATTGTAATACATTGCAATTCAGGGATTAAAATACGCTGCTTGTAATCGCTAACGACAACGGGATATTAAGACGTGATTCAGAAGACAGGAACTTCAGCTGGCATGTCTACAAAAACATTCGCTAAATAAGAAGTACGTAATCCGTCCAGACAAAAGTGCTACATAAAATTTTAAAAATATTACCTAACTTTTATTTTAACAGAATTTGTGGGTAAACAACTACGGTTCTTGTCGTAGTATTCAATGTAAACATGCTTTTTCAAGGCGCCGGCTCAATAAATTCTTTTTGTAAGAAAATGTCCGTGTTTTTTTGTTTTAAGCAAGTAAGTGGTTAATATAAAGTCCACGTGAGATTTTGTGCTTACCGTCAGCTGCAAAAATTTAGGCCTACATACAGTATTACCAAAAGAAACGGCCAGAAGACGTACGTCTATATATTTCCCGGTCATTAAAGTGTACTGGTTTGATGACATGTGTTAATTAATCAACAAAATATTTAAACTTGATCTGGGCAATTAGGCCTACCCATGTTTGTTTATTACTTACGCTTTTTATTGATTTATTATTTCCGTTTAGGTTGTGAGAGCACAAATTTTTGCTATATAGCCTACAATAGTCACATGACTATAAAAACACTGATATTTCAAAGGTAGGCCTACCAGAGAAGGTAAGTTTGTTTAATAGTCTACAACTGGAAACTTAAACTAGGCCTATACGGCTTTATGATCTGATAGTACAGAACCAAATTAAAGGCAACACGGAAAATAATTGTAATAATTCTTGCATGAATTAGCCTATTTTAATTATTATTAAAGTTTAAATATGTTTGCTTGCACTGTAATAAGTTCTTGCAACTTCAGTTTGCAGTAACCAAATAAGCTACTATTATTTAATCTTTTTAGATATCAGGTAGAAAACATAAGTTGCCCATACATGTTTGTTTATTTCTGGTAACGACATTAAATGTTACAATTTTGATCAAATTTAGAAAAATATACAAGAAAAAGTTAAATTTTAAATAATTGTATTAACTTAATATCTGTAGGGTAGGCTATCCATAGATAGATAGATATTTATTGTTCAGTTGAGCATACAACAATGCTATTTGAACTCGTCAAAGTAGATACAAAAAAAGACATACAAGACAAAACAATAACGCAAGTAGACATTATTATTTACAACTAACATGTACATATACTAAATTTATAACATAATTTGAAATAATTGCATTAACATTGCCCACCTAACCCTAATAAGATTAATGTGCTTCTAGTATTGAAAATAAATTATATGTCTGAGATCTAAAAAATAATCTCAAGAAAATCACAACACAATTTAAATGTTATTGCAATCATAATATACCTTTACTGTTGACATGTTTTGATTGTCAGCTGGAAAGCACATGGTGGTGGAAGGATACATATTGTTTTGTTTACATTGCCCTACTTTTTTATGATCTGTCAAATAATGGAATTCTTAAATGGTATGGACAATAAGAATGAAGCTTGAAAGTGAATAAATTTCTAGATAAGAGAGATTTCACCCCCGAGGCTTCACTTCCCCGCGCCAGCGCTCCCTTACACGTCCTCCCTGTCCCGCCATGACACCCAGACTTACTCAGGCAAGCGGCGGAGTGATACAACGGGATCCAAGTTGCTTGAAAAACTGGACAATTTACATTTACTATGGAAGAAAAGTATGTAACATGGTTACTGACAAATTTGCAAAGCATTTTATTCCACCATACCAGCTAAATATTCATTAGCTTGTTAATTAGGGATGTGCAGCATCGTCAATCTGTCGCAGATCACAACCTTTCCAGAGTTCTGTTGCACCCGACACTACCACCCACGTCAAAGGCCTAAAGACATGCTGCCCTCGTCACATTCCAGCACGCATCTGTACATGCCTCCAAGCGGGTGAACTCTGACCTGCCTGCCAGATAAATCCCATTCCAGAAGAAGCAAGCTAAGAGGCTGCTTGCAATTTTTTAAAAACCAAACAAGGCAAAATATAAGAAAAAGTTACTTAGAAAAGTTGCCTTGAATTAAATTAGCTTTAAATGAGCCCAAACACGATATAAATAAGATAAAGTAGACATGTAAAATTTAATACTTTTATCACGCCTTAGCAGTTAAATTTTAAATTTTGAATAGAATTTTAATGTAAATTTCTCTATTAGCATCCCCAATTAATCTGTTGGATCCCGCCCATCCTTATACCAAGTTAAGTTGGCCTACTTAAATTGTTATAAACAATAAACAAAATTAATTAAGAGAAAAAAAGACTGAAATAATTATATGGTAAGTAACAGACCAAGATGGGCTACGTGCCAGTGCACAACTCACAAATTTTCTTACAGGCTGATGATGAGGACCAATCAAAAGCTGTTTACAAAGACAGGCATGTCTGCTATTTTCCCGATTCTGCGCCGTATTTTTCACTCAAACGTACTTGGAAGAAAAATTATTTTTGCTGTGTCTGTTTTTCTACTTTATTAACAGTATCATGGTACTCATTTCAACTCATTTTAAATTTCATGCAAATAGCGGATTCAGGCAGACAGAACCAATGTTCGGAAAATAAAGTGTAAAAATAAACTTTTTGAAGATATTCTAAACTTTTAATTTTAATTACATACTTTTAGTTAATTGCTCTAGCTTATTCTTACACACAATTACATTTTAGAGTACACTCCTCCACCGCTTATCCAACATGTTTGGGGGACGATGTGTGCCGAATATTTGAATTTGCCGGATAACTGAAGGAAAAAATAAACAAAATATGTATAGCAATTTTGTAATACTATACTTTCAGTTCAGGTGCTTTTTATTATAATTAATAAACAATGGAAAATAGTTTGAACACACATGAAATCATCAATGTAAATACTCGGTACCTGCGAGTTATCTGCGCTATCATCAGCTGCTCTCCCACCACCCCTCCTCGCACACAACTGTCTCGTCCTGGGTGGTCGCTCGGCGCTCGCCGACTCATGGGGACCTGCTGTGACTGGCCACGCGTAGCAACAGCAGTTTCCTTGTTTACGTCAACTAATTGCTACTTAACTATAGATTTTACACATACACGTAATTTTGTTAATTACGACGTTAAGTTATTTCCACTAACTGTTCACCCCTAATAATGTACAATATATAAGTTACGTACACTAAGTTAACTTACTTATGAAATATTTACACAGCAGTAGATATGTATGTAACACGCAAACAAAGTCAGCATTCTGAGTTTACTAAAGTTTACAAATAGCTCGTGTTTATTTACCGCCCTAATCACTATCACTTACGTCTAGAGACATGCATCTATCGCATTTGCGATAAAATGAATTTTTGCGCGAATTTAGGAGTTTTGTAATAAATAAAGAGAATTATTACTTTATGGGAAAATACTGCGAATTTGTTAGTAAACACGGAAAATACCGCTAAATTGACGAGTCAAACTTCGATAATTGATTAACGCGTATCGAGAAATCGATCAACGAACGTTGAGAGATTATTTCGACTATCGAGAGTCGCAACAAAAAAAAAAAAATGAAAAATTGATATTGTTTACGATTAAGCCAGCGATACGACAATGTAACACGGCTTTGAAAAGTTTACTGTGTTATTTGCAAGGTTGTAAATACAATGCCTAAACCACACGTTTCTGCTAAACAGCGAGTGTTAGAGTTTTCTGATCACGGACTGTATGCGAGTGATGAACAAAAAGTTTTTTGCCAACATTGTAACGTGTCAATCAGTTGGGAACGAAAAGACGCGTGCAACAAACACGTAAACAGTGACAAACACAAACGGCTGGTAGAGCAACAAGGTGGAAATGCAGCCAAGCGACAAGCATTTTTGCGACGTCTTTTCGTGCCGCAGCAAGTAAAAAAGAACGTAGCGTTGAATTTATTAGGGATACAACGGCAGCATTTGTAAAAGCGAACATACCGTTGGAGAAGGTAGACGATCCAAACATTCGCGAATGGATGAATAAATATATTGAAGGTTGGTTGGTTAGGATTTAAGAATGTTTATTTATGCTATTGTACTACATAAAGCTGTTTTGGGATAATTAAACAAGTTGATGTCTTTATATTGGAATAGAATTGTAAACTTGTACTATCAATTGAACTACAATTCGATTCCTAACCTAACCTCTAAAACATATTTTTTTATGTCAACATTGACAAATAGTTTTAGAATCTAATAGTTCAATTCAATTTACACGCCGTTTTTAACACCGGCCCGATGGACCCTCGTGTTACCTATAATGAAATATGAAACACTCAGTTGTACTCGTAACCAAGTAAACAAAAACTTAATATTAAACCTGCACATTTTTCTCTAGTTTGTCATTTCACCAAAAAAATTGGCCTAACCTAAAAAAAACCTCTCCTTGCCACCAGGAATAGTCTAAAACACAGCACAGTATAACTTTTGTCAAGCACAAAGTCAGTGTTTATATTAGCACCAGGCCTTAAAATAACTAGTTTTAAAATAAATTTCTGCAAAAAATGTAAATAAATCTATTGGAATAAAGACTAAGAAGCCTGATATCTCATTTTCATTATGAGCAGTATTTGCTAAGGTTTTATCCAATGATATTATTTATTTACATGAACGACATACGTTTGTTACTGTCCAGGTGCTGGGGAACTTCCACATCCGAGGACACTTAGGGAAAAACATGTTGGTGATATTATGAATTCTCGCAGAGAATCTGTCAAAGCAGCCATTGAAAATAAAAACATTGACATTTTTTGTGATGAAACTACTGACAGTGTAGGGAGGTGTGTGTTTGTAGTTTTATTCCGGGTTTTAACTGATGAAAGAGAACCAGACATATTTGTATCAGGAGTACATTTTCTAGAAGCAGCAGATGCAACAAACTGTGTCAGAGCCATTTTAGAATCTCTGAAAGTTTATGAGGTCAAGTATGAAAATGTCAACAGTTTAGTGACAGATTCTGCGGCATACATGACCAAATGTGCAAGCACTCTACAAGTCATTTTTGGTGACAGTCTCATTCATGTTCAGTGTTGGGCCCACAAGCTGAACGTTATTGGCAACATTTGGGCTAGGGAGCTTCAAGAGCTGAACAGAGCTGTTGCTAACATCAATCATGTGTTCGTTAACACCAGAAAACGAAAGCACTTGTACAGCACGTTTCTGACAGCGAAACACAACAAACCTTGTGCATTATTTCCTCTGCCTGTAATCACTCGGTGGAATGCATGGTTTAAGAGTGTTTTTTATATTGCAGACCATTTGCATGACATCGTTGAATTTGCTCGCACAGAAGATCTCAAGGCAACACAAAACTCAGTAGTGGATTATTTGTGTTCCCTGTCACCGAAAGACATTGAAGTCATACACTGCCAAGCAACATTTGTCAAAGAACATGGCAAGCAAATAGTCAACACCATAAAACATTTGGAAGGAGCTTTATACCCAACCGCCCACACTTTGTACAGAGAACTGAATGGCCTAAAACAGGGGTTTGATAATGTTGTTCAGGGAATCTATTTCACAGACACAGACAAAATTCTCGCTGCCATGAGTGTCGCTACTAGTGCCTCAGTTAAAATGACTTTGAAAAAAACTGTGCAACATTCATCTGACAAACTCACATCTTTGATGGCAGCAGATCCATGCAAGAACAATTATGTCAGCCTACAAGTTTTTGACCCTAAGTGTGTTTTGTCTACAGAAATAGGTCCCAACACAGTGTCAAAATTACGATGTGTGAAGATCCTTCAGAGTTTAACAACTGAAGAACTGTGTAACGGTTACAGAGATTTGCAGAACACCTTGAAGCAACAAGTGTCTGAAAGTGGCGACTGTGATATCATTAAAGCTCTTACCATTGTAAAAATTTCAAACCCAAATTTTTCTGTCAAGTGCAGTGAGGCCATTTGGCTTCCTTGCTCAAATGTTGATTCTGATTACAACAGTGTTTTGTCAGATAGAAGGCGAAATTTAAGCGAGTCTAATGTGGAAGCAATGTCCACTTTTTATTTTGAGCATCATTAACTAATTAAAATCAAGCCAAGACTTGCTGACGTTCAGAATTTATTTAATTGTGCTAACTCTGTAAATTTCAAATTGTTGCCAATTGACCTGCTATTGAGTTTGTAAATTTTTGAAAAGTTTTTTTTTTAGTTTTATGATGTGGTTTTTATGTAATTTTTAAAGTGAAGAATGCCAGGAATATATGTTTGGGACCAACTGTAACAGGTATTATTTTGCTTGAAGTAAGTTTTCAAACATTTATATTGTTTTTTATTTATTTTGTTACGTAAAATGTTGGAAAAAATTATTTTAATTGATATAAGGTGAACTGAACATTCTGGGAAGGAGGACAGAGAAATTATTCTCAGAAAATTACACTATTTTCCACTAAAATTACATTACTTTTCGATGCCACTTTTCACAAAAAATAACATCACTTTTGGTGTAAAATAACACCACTTTTGGCTAAAAATAACACCACTTTGTGACATAAAATAAAACCACAAATGCATGTCTCTACTTATGTCATACAAGTCACTCATGCTCGGTGTTGCCATACTGCTCATGCTGGGTGTTGCATCACTTGTGTCAGTGCACGTACTTGCAGAGGCTGGCACATTCGTGAACATGTCAGTCAAACTTTGTTGTTTTAAGTGTCTTGGCTTCTCATTTATTAACTGCTTTTGAATAATGTACAATGACGTGATTTTCTGCTCAGAGAAATATCTCACTGCTGCAGATCAGTTATTAAGCACGCTACATGATAAATACACTACTCTTGCATGATTTTCGTAGCTGGTTTTTCGTCATCACTGACACTGTCATCATTATCTTCTGTTTGTCAAGCCTGTAAGATTCAATTATTTCCTGGTCAAGGAAGTGATGAACAACGGGATGTCAATGTCAACTTGAAGCCATTCCTTAAAATTTTTATCACGTAGGCTTAATTCATAAATTTCAGGATCGGTAATATTTTTGGCATACTGCAACACTGTTGTTTTGAAACGTTTGAAATCATCAATTTAATTTTTTTCGTCATTGGTCACGTCTGCAAATGCTAAGGTTGGCCACAGTTTATGTCAAGCCTTGTGCAAAACTGAGTTGGGTATGCTATCCCAAGCTCTAGCAAGTGCCCTTATCACATCACATAGATTACATTCTTTCTTTATCTCGGCTACATTATTTCCATGATTTAAACTTTCACAGAAGTACCACTGTCGAGTTTTTTTTTGTCAATTTTATCTTTGATAGACAACATAAACTTTCTTTTTGTCTTTCAATAGAACCAGAACTCACGTGTCATTTTAGTAGCCATCATGTAACATAACACAAAAACAACTAAAATTTACATACTTGTGCGAGGAAACTGCGCAGTTATTTAATCACCCAATATCCGACTTTCCAACAGACTGCTTCATTACGCGAGAGATATGCGGGTCTTAGCGCGCGGGGATTTATCTACTCTTCTATGGTAGGGCGGCTGGAAGGGCTACTACGTAACTGCATGGCCCTTATCGTTTAGAGGAGGATTGTCACAGCACACCGGTGCTCTACCACTGAGCTACCTGCCTGCCTGCATCACACTGACCTCTGTAACACATTGGGTTGCATGCCGGTTCTCTGTATGAAGGGTTCTGGGTTTGAGTCCCAGACAAGGCATGATTGTTTTTAATAAGCAATTCTGACAGAAAAATTTATACATGTATTCATATATTTGTCTCTAATAACCACAGCTGCTAACAGAGAAGACATAAATAAATTTTTTTTAAATTAAAAAAAAATTTAAAAATTGTTGGCAGACGCGTGCTGGATAACTGAAGTACCAAATAACTTAATGCCGGATAAGTGGTGGAGGAGTCTATATACTTTTTTTTTGTGCAAGATACAAATAACAGAATACATAGATTAAGAGAAACTGTTTAGTACAATGGACAAATAAATTATAAAAAAACAACTCACCTATTATGCTGCACAACGCCCCTGCGACTTTGACGAGGAGAAGAATCGGGTGAGCCAGAAGGTGTGCTCAAGGGAGTCGCAGGCAAAGATTTGCTACCTCGACGCCGATTGAAGTCGAACCCTTGAGACAGAGAGTTATCCTCCGCAGAGCGAGGGACTACTTTACCCTCCGCTATCATCTGATGAGCCACCTCCACCACCGACTTTCCGCATGCCGCGCCCTCCCCTTTGAAGCCATCGTCCGTGCCTTGGGACTTGACACGTGGCTTTCCAAGATCGGCTGACACGATCGCTGGCTTGCGCTCTGAGAGCACACACACGAAACTCATAGACACACCCCAGACTACACAACCTTACCATATGATGGGGACGAGGGACTGACTGCAGTCTTCCACAGCAACTACGACAGTGTAATGACAACACTGCACACGTACTGTATGTCATACCAGACAATGCCATGGTAGTCAGCACCCAACTAGCTCTCCAATAACATCACAAAATAATTGTGACTAACACAATTTAACCTGAAAGAAAATATGTACAAAAGCAAGAAATATTATTTGAGTTCCAATAAAACGTAACAGAATTACTAGAGTGCATAAACCTTGTGCTAAGCCAACACTATACCAATATGAGATATCAGCCTATGTTAATGTATCAGAACAGTCAGAATCAATCCTTGGTTTTAGCACATACTAGCCACTGATATTGTGAGAGTTTATATTAAATCTTTATCTATGATAGAAAATTTATAAATACAACACTTCTTTTTATACTAAAGATCAAAACCACACTTTCTACTGCTTAATTTTAAACAAACATTTATTATGCCAAAACAATCTGATGCTCATTTAAAAACATGATGGAAACATTATTTTTAAAAAATTTGACTGGAACAGTGAAAGTATTTTGCTGAAGATACTACTGCTTATTCACAGTATTTAAAGTTGCAATTTTAGATAACGAACAACAATTTTTTAGTCTTAACAGCAAAAATTTTCTAACACATTAAAAAAAAAAAAAAAAAACTCGTTCAACAGTATTGCAACAACTTATACCGGTAGTTGCACTCAGAGTCGTCAAAACACTCAACAAAAATTAAGTGTACAAACGTCTTGAGAACAGGAGATAAAAATGGTACGTATCACAAATATGTGATGCAGCTATTTAAACAATTCCGTTGTTTAAACTGATGAAACCAGCTAAGCATGGCCACACACATTCTGGTATTCCATCACATAATGTCGTATTTCACTGGTGTGGTGGTACCGTCCCTTTTGTTACACTAACACACACAACAGCTCGTCGCGTTCGCTCCGATCACGTGCACTTACAAGCACCCTTATCTTTTGCCCGTAAATGTTATTAGCTTCAACATGCCCTCAGCTAGATGTAGCCTCAGCGGTAGAGCCACAAGTCCTTACCTCAGCGTCGTGAATTCGAGAAGAGAAGAGCGCTAAACTACAAAATATCTACTCTGCTATGTGCACACAAACTATAATTACCAATAAATAATAGAAGTACCATTTTGTCGCACGATGTTTATTGAATTCAACAATTCAATCTCCTCAACACAGTTACAGATCCCTGTACAATACACACGGTGGGCTTTCATCTCAGACTCAAATTCAATTTAAACTGTAAAAATTAACTAGTTAAATTCGGATCAAAGTTCTTATTAGCACAGCCCGATGGCTCATGTTACCAAAAATAAATGCTATAGCCCCGATGCTGAAGGATCCCCGTGGCACACGTGGCCGCAGGAGCTCTCCCCGCACACGTCCGATCACTTCGACATTCAGATAGCTAAGGCCGGGAAGCTCAGCTCCCAGCATCCTCCTCACTCTTCACAGGAAGTGCCCACAGATGGCACACCACGGCATGACCTTCCTAGGTTAGCACTCTACCTACCGA
>PNEQ01026808.1:0-13496 GCA_003012365.1 Medauroidea extradentata
GGACAAACTTAAGACTGCTTTTCGCGTGGACAGCTATAGCTACTTATCCTGCTGCAGAAATAGTTCAACTAGCCGCTTGGACATTCTAACACTTGATGACTGAAGTACCAATCTTGTGTACAAAGAGGTTTTTCAATTAAAGTAAATATTATCAGTTACGAATAATACTCGCGAGCAAAGCCGCGGGGGACTGCTAGTACAAGCATAAAAGTATAGTTGTTGTAATATTATAATACATAAAATGCCACGAATGTTTAGTGTTGATGTAACGGTAGTAGTTACTCTGAATGTAAAGTATTGCTGTTGTTACAATACTTATGTTAAAAATGGACAACAGTTCAGATATGTTGTTGATATTACATGGATTGTCCTTTACAACAATCTGTTCTGTAAAAGAAATATGCTTTTTTTTCTCCTTCTACATATCAGATTGTTACTTATACAGAATAAACAATCTAGGTACTACCGACAACAAAACTGAACTGTTGTCCATATTTTAACAGAAGTATTCTAACGACAACAATACTGTTTTTAGTTTAGTATAATTTATTTAAGTTTCCATGTTCATTGATGTTCATCAATTTAATTTGGTAAATTCTGTTAAACATTGCTGCCGAATGTGTTCAACTTAAACATGTTCAAAATCTTTCGAGTAATAACGGTCATATTTTATTAAACTGATTCGTATTAGCTCAAATTTTAATAGCAAATAGAAAGGTAGATCATGGTAACTAGGGGGCCATGACCGAACAGAAATAGTGTGATATATGTGCGCATATCATTACTCCGCACATAAGTGAACGCGGGAAATGCTAAAAATTTCAATTGTGTTAGCCAGGTCTTTTGAAGTCAATAAAGGAGCACTAAAGACCTAACGGACAGTATTTCTGAACTTTGCGATCAAACATTTTCTCTATACTAACGCACCTAACGCTCTCCTATAGTACAGTCGATTGCTGCGTCAGTCATAGTTTATTATATAAATACCTTACTCGAGTAAAATATTTTCTTATTATGTTGGCATACGCTATTGCCTAGGAGTTTTTTTTTTTTTTTTTTTTTTTTTTGCATATCTGTTTCTAAAAACGAGCCGATTTTTTCAATTAATTTGTTTGAGTATTAGTTTACGTGCCATGTCTTATTGAAGCACTCGAAAATGCCATATGCCCCCCCCCCCTCCCGGGCAAACCAATCACACTCTTTATCATTATTTTTATTTCGTTACAGACCTGTCGTCATATACGTTCACAAGTACCGTTTGCTTTTAAATAATGAATTAATAATGCAACAAATCGTTCGCGTTTTTACCAACAATGATTTAGATACTGCATTTGTGGCGAGCGTTGGAAATTAAATGTTTCCACTTGTGTGCGTTGTAAGTCAAGCTTTATAAAACTATTAGCAGAGATTGGTTTATCGCGGGAAAATTTGACTGTTTGCTGGGTTTCAATGCACGTCCAGCTTACAAGAAGATTACTGCTTCCGCTTGTAAGTGGAGCTATTGCACTGCTTGGCTGAGCCAATAAGAATCCCTCTATTGTAATATTTGATGCCAGTTGGTCTGTAGACAGCTACGTTGTGCCAGACGTACATCACCCAATCATCCTATGTTGCAATTAACTACAGCGTTTTCGAGGGTATGTTGGCACAAAACTTTTTTTCCGATATACCACCATCTCTCGCTATAAGTTACGTTTGGTTTTTATGCCACAGAAAAAAGTCACGTATTACGTTTCATTCTCGTGGGCTTAATTATTATAAACTATCGTTTTTTTTTTTTTTCATGACTATCAACATTTGTCTAGGCAAACGTAACATAAAAACATTGTGTGTAAAAATAAAATGAATGCATTAATTTGTTGAAATTCACTAAAAAGAAACGCAATTAACTTTTAGTACTAAAATACACCCAACTAAATTTGAATGCACTCGCTTCCGAGAACTCTCTAGTTTGTAATTAGAGGGCCGTCCCAACGTTCCTAACTAGAAAATTGTAGTAGGCAGCTTAAGTAATTGTGGAAAACGTTATGTGAGCGGTTCCTATAGAATATAGTAACTTTTTTTTTTATTTTGATTATTCAAAGTTCGGTTCCAACATATGCCGATATTTAAAAAATAGCTCACGGAAGTGTCTCTTGGAATATTATGTTGAAAGATTTTTATTATTTTCTTTTTCGATCATCTGCCCTCTCGGAAATAGATTAGATGAGATACTAATATCAGCGAATGAGGGCGAAGAGGATTTGCTATCTGTGATAACGGCATATTACAACAACAACGTCCGTCACTTCATGGAATTTCCCTGGTAGTGTAAAGAATATGAAATATATTGTTGAGAGGGACAGGAGTTAAAAAAAAACTAACCTGTTGTCTGAAGGATAGCGAAAATTTAAATGTGAAGTGTTACTGGCCAATACTAGGTCTATTGTAACATTTGCTAGCTAACTTCCAATGCTGTGGCCCAGTGTACAATATAATTATATTTTACACTTGACATAAAACATGTTACTGCTCACTTGCATTAACTCGAAAACAAGGTTATACTATTGCACAAATATCACAGCACCAAAATGCCTATGGGAAATATGAACAAAAATATACAGTTTTTTGGTTGCACTTAAGGTTTTGACTAGAAGATCGATTTTTTTTTGTTATATTGGCTGCTGACATCATAGACATAAACGTTTATTTAAAAAAAAAAAAAAAACAAAGAGCGTAAAAATAGTTTCTGTGAGGATGTAACGATACAATTGTTCAGTTCATCGACCCTTCCGTATTTCATTTAAACAAAATACGTGTATTCTTCACAAATAAACATTTCCGCGGAAGTAAAGAACGCAGACGCATAGTGGAAACCTGTTTATGTATTTAGCCCAATTCAGTACAGAGTAATTCAGTAATTATTTTTAAGTGTCGGCTGAAAGTTTTTTTTTGTGACCAAGTTATTTAGCACTCCACTTTACCGGGAAAGCAGACATTTACCCAGGAATTTTTACCTCTTGTATCGATGTCATTATCTTAACTGTTCTGTTTAGCAAGGAGGATTTATTTTTAGACAGTAGTTACGTCAGAGAGGTTCATAGAGATAAGCGATATGTGGAAGCCGATTAGTAGAAATTAGTTACGTGCAACTTCAAACCTCAGTTTCCGAAATACTATTATGCAAGCACATGTTTCAATGTTATTTTGTTGAAATGTCACATCATAGTTCCTTTGTTTTGTACATGTCTCGTTAGCATATTTTAATTGTGTTTTTAATTACAGCCGTGAGAGTTTATATGCAATATTTTCACAGCCAATCTTCGCAAAAAAAATTAAAAAACCGAAATAACATGTTTTTTTTTTAAGTAAAAAATTTAATCAAGTGTTTTTTTCCTTGTCTAGCGTATTTACTAGATGCGGAAGTTTTCCCTTTGCCAAACACGTCCATAAGAAATTAGATTGCTGATTATCTTCCAAACGTGCAGTCAGGGCCGCGTCTAGATTTAATATGTGGGAAAAGGGCGGGGGGGGGGGGTTACAAAAGAGGCATTTGCCCCAGGCCTCATATTGTATGGAGTTTCACTATTTTGGATTAAAAATGTAAATAATTTATAATTTAATATTGATGGTTTTTATAAAGTTTCCATTAAACTATAGTGGTTGCTTTGTGCAAAGACAACGTCATTGACACCAAGGATTGCCGAAATCAGAGCTATTAAAACGCGGGCAACATGTCAGGAAAATACGAGGGCCTGTAGGTGGTTCAGTATACAGTCAGCACTTTTTACGACCATCTTGTCTAGAATAATACGCAAAAAATACTATATATTGTGACCGCAGACGTTAACATTTGAGTATTGTACAATCTATAAGCTTTGACTGTTAATTCAGACGGATTAGTTTACATTGAAGAGTGGCAGGAAACTATGCATAATCTCAAAAGAAAAAAAGTAACTAGGGTTTTAAAAGCACTCACTTTATCTCGAAAGACCTGTACAAGCGCACATTATCACTGCATCCAGGGGAGGACCCAGTTTGTGGGGGGGGGGGGGGAAGTGGTCCCACCCCCTTGACCATTTATGTATAGTTTACCCTTAAAATATTTCAGATTTTTAAAGTGTTTAGAAAACGCCTTAAATAACACCTTAAAACCAGATTTTTTCCAGGGGAGAACCCCCGGACCATCCTTTCATTGACTCGGGGTCTGGGCATTGCTTATTTTTAAGGAACGCCTCCCCCACCCCCCAAAAAAAACCTTAGGCCTGGATCCGCCCCTGTTTGCATCTAATATACAAATGGTGGGAGGGAGATTTATATTCACCTGGGCCGTACATTGTTATAAAGTGGCCCTGTGTGTAGTGGAATTAAGGTTAATTCTACTACAGATTAGAAAGACCAATGTTAAAAGTTTGTCACTGGGAAAATTTCTGCCGCTTGAGAGCTGATATAAGAGGTGTAAATGGACCAATCACAGAGCTTTCCTGAATTATGAGTTACATAAAGTTAATAAATTAAAACGAGAAATTGGTTTATTTTCACTTTAAAATTAAGTTAAATGATTTCTGTAACTTCCGAGCTTATTTAAATTTAATTTTACTACGGCTTGGCATTTTTCTGGTCCCTTTGCGATAGCTGCGAAACTAGCGGTAGAAATGTTCCCTGGGCCACATTTTCTGTGTAACATGTAGTATAATTAACGTTAGTAGAATGAAGAGGCGTTGAGCAGCGCGCGTGTGAACACAGCGCAGGTAGACGTGACATGTTGGGAGTGGTTTACACGAGACGTTGAGTCAGCTGAGCACGCAGGTCTGGCAGGGTTGTGGTTTCTGGTCGCGTGCGACGACCGCCACAGTCACGTGTCTAGGGGACGACCTCGGCGTGACTGCGACTCTCCACACCTGCCAGTGTCAAGTTCACCGCCCAAGTGTCCCCACCCCCTCCACCCCCACCTCACCTTCCTAACTTACGGCCACGCCCGGTAGTTACACGCTGATTTTGAAAAGATTATTTTTTAAACAACATAATTTTCTTATCGAATAATCCCTACACTGTTTTGTCACCGATATGTCATAAGTTGTACCTAATGTTTTGGTAAAGATTATACAAGATCAACTGAGCACTGTTAACAATTTTTTGTGAGCCAATATGTATCCATTTTTACTATTTCAAATACGATAACTTACACGGCATTAAAAACTAGTGTAAACTTTTCACAATTTTCAAGACATTTCTTCTATTGGCCCAATTAATACATTTTTCTTATAATTGTAAGTGTGGGTACTACTCACTTCTGAGGCGAATCCAGCGATGAGTTTAGGGGGTCATGCCTTAGCAAGTATGTATATTATACCCAAAGTCAAAGTGCGTTGGGGTGGGGGGGTCCGGTCGTCCTACTCCGGAAAATTTTGGATTTTAAGGTGCCAAATGGTGATATTTTAAAAGTTTTTGAAGCTAAATATTGAATTACAGGTTTAAGTAATTATAATATTTTTGCGATGTCATGATTTTTGTACTGTCCCCCTCCCCCGCCTTTTTGGATTCACACTTGACTCGCTTTAAAAAGTGAACCGCCTATAGCAATAAATCCAAGAATATTTCAGATTTCTGAGCCTAAAGCATTACAAGGTTTGCTATGAAAATAAGCCAAAATATTTTTTTTTTTTTTTTTTGCGAATGAATTGTGTATTATTTTGTAAAACGCTTCCGTAAACCGCGGTTACTTTGACCGTTCAACATATTAATTTTTGGGTTTTCTGGTAAATAGACAGATAATCTGAGCCGAGTATTTTAAATAATTCCTATCATCCTTATAGCTAATGTTTGAAACTTTCGCCACTAAACAATATTAAAACCAAAATTTTGAGAGATCAAAGCTATCCCGCAAAGTCAAAGTAACCCCGGTTTACGGTACACAGAATTGTGCATAGTATGACCGCTCTTCGTTTTGGATTTTTAAAACCATTCCGTTAAAAAGTTTTGATTTATTTGTACCAATGTGAAAACAACTACCTATCATGGCATTAAAAATTAAATAAAACTTGGAAGCAAAACATGTAAGATATAATTTGCCACTACTTAGTTATATGCAGGTAAATGTTGTATCAACTTTATTCTATGTCAGTCATAAGTTATTCAATAATTTTACGTGCCCTCGAACAGCACAAGGCCTTGAAAGATTAGTACACGGAAGGAAAGGGTAGGAATCGGCCAGAGCCTGTTTAAGGGTGTTCACGTGGCAAAAATTCATAATTTTATATTTGCATGACACAAGTGTTCGTTTTACGGACGTTACTTGTGACTTTATTTTCCACTTGTAAAACATTTTTAGCTCTCATAGTTAACCCATAGAGACATGTCGAAGTCAAAATTTGCCAGTTACGGGAACACAGCAATAAGAAAAACAAAGTGACTTACTCGAAGGAAATTATTTACACTGAAATTATATATCATGGGTAGGGATCCTGTTTTTTCGCAAAAAGAATTTCGCCCCAGTTTGTTTCAGTGCCTTACGTGCACATCTGCAATTCTGCTTCATGGTTATTGGCAGCGTGTCTGTGTGAAGAGCCGCATCTCATTTGACTGAGACAACTTCAAAAACTTTCCTGCAAAACCACACGTCTGTGATTTGCCGGTAGAATCTCAAGGCTCGTGACAGTTGATATATCCAATCGCTAGAGACATGCAAAATTCGCGTTATTTTCTGACAGCCGACTAGACTCCAAGTGACTATAGGCTCGTTCGACGTCTCCCGCTGGCCGATATTGTCGTGACTTGCCGCGGAGAATGCTTACACGGTAGAGAGGCCAATCTCTGTCAAGACGTAACACACGTACATGACAACACATAAAAGTTCATGGCCAATTGAATCGCAGATTATCCTCTGTCATGTATAGGAAAATGCAGTTTAGTCTACTACCAAATGATAACGCGAATTTTGCATGTCTCTACAATCGCTGACCACGGAGCAGAACTGCAGATGTGCACGTAAGGCACGGAAACAAAGTGAGGCAAAATTCTTTTCGCGAAAAACCAGAGTCCCTAATTATGGGCAATATGCTAAAATATTTAAAAACTCACAACAAAGCCCGTTCGTCTTTTTTTTAATTGCCATAAATGAAGTAAATTTTCATCATTTTCATAATTTTTTATAGGGGCAAAGGAATTTCTTTGTGTGTTTTTAATTCTTTTAGCATATTGCCCATCATATTTACTTTCAGTGTAAATTATTTCATTCGAGTAAGTCACTTAGTTATTGTTATTCGTATGTCCCCATAACATGCCAATTCTGACTTTACATGTCACTATCGGAGAGCTATAAAAATTTTACAAGTAGAAAATGTAGTCATAAATAACATCTGTAAAAGGAACACTATGCCATACAAATATAAAATTATGCATTTTGTCATGCGAACAAGATGGCCGGAGACGGAGGTCAAACTCTGGTCCTCACGAATATGAGGGGATTGTTTTACCCCTGCTAGACCACGATTTAAGTCAGTTATAAGTTATGTGGTTTCAACTTGTGCACTTTCTAGCTAGTGTTACCTTGGCCTCGGGGTGTTAACTACTGCGACGTTTCGGCAGTCGTTGCAGCTGCCTACTGGACCAGTAGGTCTTCTGACAACCTGATGCCATCTGACGCAGCTCTCACCCCGAAGCCAAGATAATGAACACAACGACCGCGAGAGCCTGCTCTCTTTAATTTCTAACTGGTGTTTGTTTCTAACTTAAGAGCACTTCTTGGTTATGTATATCGAAGTCACGGTTACGACCGTCCTTGCCGCGAGTCCTGCCCCATGACCGTCGAGCGAGGAGTGTCCTAACTGGTCCGTCCTGGAATGGTTATGTTTTGGCAGTGGTTGGAAAACCGCGCCTGCAAACAACCTGAAAAAATCTATATAAAAAGTAAATTCCAAACTAAATAAGCAGGGGTGTCCACAAAGTGGGATCATTGCGCAAGTTGCGCATTTAGAATTTATTTTTTTAGGGGGGGGGGATTTTTTTTTTTTTCAGTAATAAAATGTTTAGTCATAATAATGTTTTCATGACTGTACAAGTACTATCTTGATATTACCTACAAAGTAGCCTAGTAAATACCAGAGCATTTGTATTTGTTTACTATTGTCTTTACGAAATGATAGCCTAAATATCTCTACAGTACTGAAGTGTAACTCGTAGTAAATTTGTTTTTTAGTTTTATTTTGGGGGGGGGGATTTTTTTTTGGAGGGAGGAGGATTTTCACATTGGGTCTTACGAGGGATGGGCACCCCTGTGACTGATATTAGTGGAGATAGCTAGCATTTTTATTTTAAGGGACAGTTTAGCAGCAGCCAATAGCTTTAATTTCCAGTGAAGTCTTGTGGGACGGGATATCCAGACGAAAGGTCTGGTACAAAAATTACACTCTCGTAACAAACCCATAGTGACGGTCGCTCGTGTAGTGACTAAGTACAAGCATGTCATAACCACAAGTTTGTTGCGAAAAAAAACAATTGCACTAATTAGTTTCATTACGTTTTACATGCACATCGGCAGTTCATCTACTTCATGGTTATTGGCAGCGTGCGTCTTTGTTTAGACACGTCTCTTGTCTGACTGCACCAATTAGAATACGGCTATTGTGACACTTGTATCTGTGATATGCCAGTAGAACTCATGGACAAGTAAGAGTTATACTGTCCAATCACTAAACACGAAGCAGAGCTGCATATGTGCACATAAACATCGGAACTAAATTAAACTGTACAATTTTTTTTTTGTCACAGAATCGTGATTGTACCTGTTGTTCAAGTCCACACCCTCGCGGCAGCAGTGTTTTCTGGAATCTGGTATCTTGTGCCGAGATGTTTTTTATTCTCGTATACACGGCTCTTGAATTAATACCCGATAAAATGCATGAACTGAAGATCCACAATTTCGCGGAGAGCACCATATTTTTACCGTGCTGTAAGGACTCGATTAACGGAATCATCTCATCTGGCAACATCGCCGGCGGATCTTGCTGCCATTTGTAAAGCGGCTGTGTACTCTACTAACAGTGGTGCTCGTTCAATCGTTTCTGCACATCCGTTATGAGCATGTCTGCTTTCCCCTCTTTCCCCCGACCACTGTGACAGTTAGTTTAGATTAGTTTAAAACATTATAAGAAGATCATAAGGTCTTGTTATTTCAGGAAAATGGCAATACCACAAAAAAACGGTATTATTCCGCGACTTGCGCATGCGCAGAACGGTGCACGCGCAGTTCAAACCAGCCAATGGCACGGTAGTCTCATCTATTACTTTCATACTCTTTGGAGAGCCCACAACCTTCCGTGTCATTTGCGCCGCGACGCGACACGGCCCGCCAACGCGCGCTCTTCCACGGCCTCTCGCGTCCGCGTCACCGCCAGAAAATAGTAACGTAGGCTGTTCACGATTACTTCAACACATTCTATAAAGCTTAGGACACTAATTTGCTTCTCATTTTATAAAATTGTGTTTTATGAAAATCAACGCTACCTTGGACTCTCTTTAGTTTATTACTCGTGAGTCTATGGGTGGTGTTCAAATTGCCAATTGCCCATTTTGTGACTGATTATGCAAAAAATATGGGGGATTAATTTTTTTTATTAGGGGGAGTGACACTTTATCTGATACGTAAAAGTTGAACTATGTTTGACACAAATACAAAATAATGAATTTTTACGTGACAAACGTATTTACGGGTGTTCAAGTGCGATAAAATCACCATTTTATATTTTTATGAAATGGTGATAGTTTTGTAGACTAAACTTGTGAGTACAGTTTCATCTTACGAAACAATTTTATCTCGCTTAGTTTTCTCATAACGGTGCGTCAAAGTCAAAATTTGCATGTTACGCTGCCATGCAAATAGCGAAAACTAATTTATCTACTTAAATGAAATAATTCATTGTGAAATAACATCCCATGAGCGCTGCATTAAAATATTTTAAAACCCACGACGTAATACTTTGAACGTATTAAAAAATATCTCAAAAGTAAAGAAAAAATTGCTAATTCAAATTTTTTTTTAATATAAAAATAGTTTGTGAGTTACTTTCTAAATGCTTTATTACGTAGCCCATGGCATGTTATTTCATCGTGAATTATTTCACTTACGTAAGTCAATTGGTTTTCGCTATTTGCATGGCAGTAGAACATGCCAATTTTGACTTTGACGCACCGTTATGAGAAAACTATGAGAGCTAAAATTGTTTTGTAAGAGGAAACTGTACTCGCAAGTATCGTCTACAAAACTAACACTATTTCATAGGAATATAAAATTATGCTTTTATCGCACTTGAACACCCTTAAGGGCACCGCCTACAGCTGTTTTCATCGACATATTTCTATTTGTATATTCGTACATTTCCAGATTTTTCTTATTTTAGACATAAATTGTGACTAAATTTTACTCTCATAAAATGTCTTTATCTCTCATAGTTCTTGCGTAGTGATTGGTAAATGTAAACATTTGCGTGTTACGGTTTTATGTAGGCCTACGCCACAAAAACCAACTGGCATACCGAGCTGGTGTGAATTCACAGCGAATAACGATGTTGCAGGCTACAAGTTAACATAAATGAAAACAAAAAATTAAATACTTTTGTATTAAATGAAAATGCTGAAATTTAAAACAAAATTATAAAAAAATATATATTTTTTTTTTAAATACTAAAATATTTCATTTTCTCATTAAATTTTTTATTTATCATAGATTTTGCATAGTGACTTGTCAAAGCCGAAATTTGCATGTCATTGTCGTAAGAACGACCGTAAAACCAGCTCACATTCCAATCTGAATACATTCAAAGTGAATAACAATGCTGCAGACTACAAGTTCTCCTATATAATAACAAAAAATATAATATTTTTGTACTTAAATAAAAATACCGAAATTTGAAACAAAAATTTTAAAAATTGAAAAACTTAAAAAATATATTTTTTATGGTTGTATATAGGCGACCTTGTAGCCTACATCATTATTCATTATGAATTTTTTCAGTATAGTAAGTGAGTTGGTCCTTAAAACCGTAACATGCAAGTTTTGACTTTAACGAGTCGTTATACAAAAACTATAATAGACAAAAAAATTTCATAAGAGCAACCTTTAGTCACAATTATGTCAAATATGAGAAAAAAATCTGGTACAAATATAAAAATTAAAATATATCGATGAAAACTGCATTTCTTTTTATTTAAACAATTAAGTTCTCCGATATGTGATCACCAGCGAAACGAAAACGCATTTCAGACGATAACGTACGTTATAAAAATAGCACACGAACTATAAAACCTACTTTTTTTAAGTTCTTCAGCACAGTCAGAAACTAATTCTTTCAGAATGCTGGTTATTGCCTGCAATAAAACTATAGGTTTGCCTCTTTCACACCGTGCGTCTAGGGGCGACGTAGCAGATGATAACGCGTACCAATATTGTCCTTATCTCTTCCTCGCTCCCGGTCTTTAGGCCTGTGTAAAAGTATAAGCATCCGCCTTTATGTTACACTACACCCCTGGTGTACAAATTATGTGTTTCAAGTCGTAATATTTGTCTAGAGTATAGATATAAACATATGTTAAGGTAGTACCAACTTAACGTATACGTTCTTTAATACTTTTACGCTAAACTTGCATTATGCGTTTAATTCAATTTGTAAACAGTGAGAGAAAAAACATCACGCTAATTTATTCTCTAGCTGTTAACAAATTGTATTTTACAAGTAATACACATTCAGCGCAATAATGTTAGAACACATACATAAAATTGGTTCTATGCCTGAACATATGTTTGATTAACGACTTGGAAACCAACAATTTGTACATCAGGGGTACAATAGAATCTTAAGGGTGCTGCCTATCCATACGTTGAGAGGCTCACAAGTGGCGGAGCTATAAGGGTGACATTGAAGCGCCCATCAAATGCCGCATCGCCACAACGATCCACATTTACTATGGGACTTAAAGCTGTGACCACATAATTTTATTGGTGGAAAGTCTGCAGCAAATTTCACTGCACGTTTTTTTTTTCTGAGTTTCACATACATCTGGTTACATTTTGAAATACCGCAGTCTGATAAGGCCGTTTTTAGCCACGTTGGAGTGTTTTTAACGAGCATGGTGTCTTAGAAAGTGTTTTCTTTTCGTTCACTGGCACAATGAGCACATAATGAAATAGTTTCGTTGTAGGCAGCGTCCTTAGGGACGTGGCATAAAGCAATTTTCATCACATTTTTTTTTATTTGTACCAGATAATTTTTTTCTTATTTTAGTCACAAAATGTGACTAAATTTGGCTCTTATGAACATTTTTTCTATCTCTCTTAGTTTTCGCGTAATTGCCTGTTGAAGTCAAAATTTGTATGTTTCTGTTTTAAGGACTACACTAAAACCAACTGACATACCAAACTGAAAAAAAATCACAGTGGATAAAGACGAGGCAGGTTACAGTGTCACGTACATAGAAACAAAGAGTAAAAATGTTTGTATTTAAATATAAATGCCGAAATTTAAAATAAAAAAATTTAAAATTGAATAATTGTTTTAAAAATACAAAAATACTTTATTTTGTGGTTTAACATATCTGAATTTGTAGCCTACAACATCGTTATTCAATGTGCATTTTTTCAGTTTGATAAGTGAGTTGGTTTTAGTGTCGTCCTTAAAACGGAAACATGCACGTTTTGGATTTAACGAGCCATTACGCAAAAACTATGCCAGATAAAAAAAATTATATAAGAGGAAAATTTTGTCACATTTTATGTCAAAAACAAGAAAAAAGTAAGTGGTACAAATACAAAAATTAAAATATGGTGACGAACATTGCGGTAGGCCGCGCCCTTATGAAGGGGGAGTGTTAGACAATTTATTGTAGTTTCAGTTATTGAACCACAACATTTATTCAAATTTGTATTATCAAAATTTTCTTTTAGACGAAGCAAAGGGTGTATTCTTGGTAAACTACTTGGCTAAAATAATAATGGAATATTTCATTGATTTTTTATGCAGAAACAATGAAGATAATTCTTTAAAGTTAACCTATAATTCTCTTACAACGATTCCGCGTGACAAATTAATGAAATATTCCGTTATTATTTATGTCGAGCTGTTTACCATTAAGACATCCTATGCTTTGGCGAAGAGAGAAATTTTGATAATACAATTCGAATAAATGTTATGGCTCAAAAACTGAAAATACACTCCCCCAAAATGCGCCATTTCCGATAAAAGTATAGGTTTCTTCTGTCTCGCCTTAACATACTTGGCATACAGGTTTCCGGACACTCGGTATTCCATTATTGGATCAGGGCAGGGGAAAGTAGGGCATGGTCGATATTTCTACGAGTTTGGTGCAGGGTGATGTAAACAAGCTTGCAGCTTATGTATGGCCGCTAAACCTTATCACTAGGGACCCCTGTTTTTAGCGAAAAGAATTTGTCTCACTTTGCTTCGGTGCCTTACGTGCACATCTGCAGTTTTGCTTCGTGGTCAGTGATTGGATATTTCAACTGT
>PNEQ01026808.1:13596-33069 GCA_003012365.1 Medauroidea extradentata
TTTTTTTTTTTTTTTTTTTTTTTTTTTTTTTTTTTTTTTTTTTTTTTTTTTTTTTTTTTTTTTTTTTTTTTTTTTTTTTTTTTTTTTTTTTTTTTTTTTTTTTTTTTTTTTTTTTTTTTTTTTTTTAGGGAGGCTGCAATTGATTTAGTTGTTCAGGTACACACCCATCCCCAAAAGAAAAGGAGAGGTCCGGGGTTCCCCTCCCTCCGGAAAATTTTGGGGTTATAAGGTGCTAAACGGGGGTATTTAAGCAGTTTTCCTTCCTAAATATGCGAATTATATATAACTGGTTGTAATAGCAATTTTTTTTTTCAGAAGAATGGTGTACCTGAACAAATTATTGGGGGGACACGTCCGTCCTCCGTCCCCTACAGTTGCGACGTCCATGACATAGACAACCTGTCAATAACCATGAAGCACAATTGCAGATGTGCACGTAAGTCACTGAAACAAACTGGGGCAACATTATTTTCGCGTAAAAAATATGTCCCTACTTATCACGCACTCACCTTGATCCACGAGCTGGGTCTGCTGCCACTTCCTCGAACTGATATTGGACGTGGCCGGCAGATGGCAGAAGTGGGACGTTCATATTCCCGTACTCTGCACCAACACCACACACCCAAAATACGTCAAATGTACAACACTGCTACCTCAGTATTGCCAATTTAGCATATGCACCGCTAGACAGAACTCTTTCAGATAAAACACATATTTTGCTGAACACTAAAGTCCGTGCACTTTCCAAGAGGTAAAACACGTAGTGATGGGACGTTAATGATCAGTTTTTTTGCAATGCATAAACTTACATACATTTGCCAGTAAATGTGGTTTACATGCGAAAATCTTCATTTACGAGCTGTTGGCGGTAATCCTCACAACTAATTTGGCAATGCAGTATTCATCGTGCAGATTTATGATACATGGAGTGAGAAGATCGTTAGGTTTCCGTGCGGATTCTAAGAGCGATCCACGCAGTCATATGCCAATTTATTTTCCTAACTTACCCTAAACTACTGTGTTATGGTGGTGGTAAGGGGGAGGAAAAGGACCTAAATGCGTCTCAGGGCTGAGCCCCATACGCCTACAAGGGGGAGATATCATGCAAGGGGGCATGCATCGCGGCAGAGAGGGATTGAGCAGATATGGCCGCAATTGCGACCATGGTTATCTCTCTAACTTGCAAGCAGCAGCACTCCACTAGTCGTTGGCCAGTAAACTAAAGTGAATTAGGGCGTATTTTATAATACGGGACGAGTCATGACGGCGTGTGTTAATTTTGCGTGGTGATGGCGTATACAAATGTAAGTCGAAATTTGGTTTTCAATTTTTCCGTAACGTGAACTGTACTGAAAGTAATACCACTCTGAAAATCGACAGTAAAATTTTGTTATTTTACGTACAAAATGAAATAACCCTTAATATCAAGCATCGGCATGCTAAATAGTGTCACAACAATGAAAGAAAAAGTAGGCTTACGATTTATATTATTAAAAAAACTAAGATTTAAAGTTGATATACGGAAAAATTGCAAACATATTTTCGACTGCGTCATTCATAAGCTATTACCACGCAGAATTAACATACTATTTCCTGACGCATCTTGTATTTGGTATAAGCGAGGTAAACTGGTACAGTATGTATGTCTTGTGCGTATTAGAGCTGCAGAGAAACATGACAGTGATGCATAAATAAATTCAAATGTAGTTGTGTGGTCATTCCTTCCTATTCAAGAAAGTATACGCTGTTTTTCATTTTACAGTTCAACAACAAATATCATTCAGTGCACTAAAACAGATAACAGTAAAACTACGAAATTATTGCTTTTGTACTTGGTAAAATAAGTGATTTTACAGCCAATATAAAAGCTTTGTGTGGTTATGTATTTAGTACGATGATTCACAACTGTACTTGTAAATGTTCGCGTAGCAGATGCTGTGAGCAGTTACGAGGAGGCGGGCCGCACATGTTTAGCGAACAAAAACCGGCCAAATACTAGAAAAACGGAGCCAGAACTGTTTCTGTTTAAGGTTTTGATAAAAATAATCTCAAAAAAATTCTCAAAATTGTACTAAGAACTTCATTATAAGTTCCAGAATGAAGAAGTAGGTTTCGTCGTTTCATCAGTGAAATCGGAATCAAACTTTATACCAGCGCACAGAACTAGCAACGTAATTCAAAAAACGCAATGTTCTTACAGCATAAATTTAATTAACCAACGCGATAATGAAACATAGTCGGAACATTCATCAGTTGCTTTGAGCAATGATTAATGTCACTATACTGAGACTGTAAAAATTAAAAAAAAATAAATAAATAAATACGTCCATTAACTTCCTTGGGCACAGAAATAATGTCATGTTCTTCGACTGGCAGAAGACCCCTATTGCAGATATTATAATTTACTTCCTGCCCGTAGTTAAAACAGAACAGGAAGTGGAACTAAAAGTAAGGTTGTCGCTAGCCACTGTGGCAATACAGGTATTTACGTAGACAATAATGAATAATTATTAAATAAATGAATCTGTGCACATCCATCTTATCCTTAACATCAGAGACAAAGATGAAATCTATAAAAACTTACAATGTTAATTGGAAGACAATTAGAGAAAATCTGAATGGGAACGAAACGCACAGAAACGTACGTACAGAGAAAATTTGTAGTCGGTTCCATGAGAAAAAGAACTTTTTATAAAACTGTTTAATTATTTTCAATTAAGTCAAGTTGTGGAGGCAAATGCGGAACTACGCCACAATTAACTGGAAATAGCTGTTTAAAAAAACTCTCTCATAGTACTCGGTCGAACAAACGACCTTTCGAAAGCAAGTCATTTTACGCTAAAACATCTACAAGTACGCAGTAACTTCTGGATGTGACAAAGCGAAAAGCCTAAGTTTAGAAATAGCATAATCAAAGCGATTCAAGCAGTGTCAGAATATGCTTGTGTCACAATAGATCCAGGTTGAGTCTCGTCCCTGTTAGAGGCTCATCTAGTTCCTAAATTTAGATCAACAGAACCTTTAGTAAAATATTCTTTAAATACTTTTATAAAAATATCAAGAGTTTAACACCCAAAAAAATTGATATAGCTGATAACACCACATATAGATTTAAGTGGTTTCCTTAAGGTTTATCACAAGTATGAGTGAAATTTTCTTCGTTTTAATTCCCATAACGAAGCAGAGAGGTGACGAATAGTCTGTGCGTAAATCAGACCAATCAATGATTTTCTCCCCATACTTTCATATCTCAGATACAATATTTTAAGCCTTAGAGGCAACTCGGATTATAGTTACAAAACGGTCGATGAATGTATGGAAACTGGATTTTTCTATATTCAAGACATTTCGTATCGGAACATTGCTAAATTCACAGTTTCGATAAAATTAAAGGACAATAAGTGATTTGTGCGTAGAGGCGATACAGCAGTGTCAGTGTCAATCTTTCAGTCTCCGAAAATCATAAGTGGAGATGATGATATATCGCAAAAATTGTTGTGTCAACATATCCTTGAAAACTCTATAGTTTCTTGCCGCATTTATGATTGGGCGATGTACGCCTGACACAACGCAGCTGTCTGCAGACCAATAATAGGTAGAGGTACGTAAATTTCGCAGATACATTCCAGGTCAGGTTGAACGCCAAACATGTATACTTCATAATCACATGTGTGATTAGCTGGCGGCTGTCACGAAACCCATTTGACTACTACAAGCCAGTAGTAAATACGGAAATAATTCATAGGGCTATCGCGTGCTACTATCTTGTACGGTTGTGGGCCAATGAATAATCGACTGTGTCCAATTCGTGTATAGGACTGAGAAATCAAGGCTACTGCCAGATGAATCCGCGAAATTTACGTAACTCTAATAATAGGCATAAAATATTTCAGTACTGGAACTCATAGGCTTAGTCAAATAGGGCAACAGTTATACGTACAAACGAAAGCCAGTCATCTTTTCATAAGCTGAACGTGCGTTGAAAACCAGCAAACAGTTAAGTTTTTCCGCGATAAATCATCATCTCTAATCATAAGAGTTCCAGACAGGCAGGTCGGCCCAGTAACCTCTGTTAAACTTTACCAGTACTGGTTTTTATTCATTCGAAATTGGATGGAGTTAAGAAAAAGGGAAGCAACCTTAAATTACTGGAGCGGAGTTAAGGTCAATGTCTACAGTGTCCGTATAAACCTTGTAGAAACCACTTTTTCTTGCCTCTTCTTTTTGTTCAAATATTATGAATTAATACGTGTTCTTTTTCTAGGATATACTTCGTACCTTCTTCTACTACTTGGAATGAATTGGACCCGTTCTGCAAAACTCAGTTCAATAGTCATCGTTAATAAATCTTAACTGGTTCCGATCTTTTGGTGGTTTAAATTTGGCGAAGCGTGTTATTTATATATTTTCCAACCATACAGACTTTACGTACAATTTGTTATATATTAACATTTCCCTATACGTTACACTTTCAGCTCTCTACATTGTAAGTCTAGCAAGTCTCAACACGGCAATAACTGTCCTGAAACGAACACGCGTCTGCTTCCGAAATCGCACATTGTGCTAATATGAACGTAGCCACGTGGTGAAGTCTGTGCTTATCCATCTACATTTAGAGTTGTACTAGATATTACTTGATATTAAAATCTCGCCGTTTTATTCAAAATTATAAAATGTTTAAATATTTTTTGGCCGTTTTCCTATTTTCTCGTTGTCCCAAATAACCATAAAACACTTGGTATTCAGCTCACAGTGACTGTCGGCTTTGACGCAGAAACTAAGATTTCTATTTTGACTACTTTGAAACAGTAGGTATCATGTTTATATTTATGAAATTTAGACGCCCATATTTACAGCATAGTATTTTAATAAGGGCTACCCTCGATGTGAAAGGGTAAATAAATTCTATTCACTATTGTAACGATTGGTTTGATATTTAGTCCAGATACAACAAATTTGTCTACTGCGCAACATTTGAAACTAGAAAAATTTCATTAGTAACAAGCCAACGCAAATAAAATCAGTGCAGCGGGATAAAAGCTTTCAGTTAATTCATTCCAGTTTCTTAACGTAACCACTAGCCAAGATATTTCCGTGCGTGTACAAAGTATGTTATTCCTTTTTGAAGCGCTTTGTTCGAAATTTCTAACGTTAGGACTTTTGCTTCCTTGGCTAATTTGTGCATGTTGTACAAAGGACCAGCATCCGTGTAAGCAACAGCATACTGGCGAAAGAAAGTACGTTCTTCCCGAAATGACTTATTAGTGCACTGAATGAATATTTTAATGCCATTACCAGAAATAATTTAAAAATCAATTTATGCTAAACTGAATGAATGTATGGTCTTGTGTGAACACATATTTGCAGAACTTTATTAATAAATTTACATCACTTAGCTCAAACGGTCCAGATGGATCACCACTGAGAGGAATTCCAGCCACTGATAAGAGAAGCCTGAATAATAAAAAAATAATTCTGAATAATACTGGAAGCACGTATAGCCGAATGAGAAAAATAATTTCCGGAAAAAAAACTGCGTTTGACTGTGATTTGTTTTGGCTTCTGTAAAAGAAGCTAACTAAATCTCGTGAATAACCTCAGATGGCATAATTGTTTTGAGCTCTTTGTATTCGGCGAGTAAATCTATAAAATTGAGTTGTTCTATCTCCTTTCATGCATTCAAAGTGAAACTTAAATTTTCTACAAGGCGCGACATGATACTGCTTAGAACGTATCAAGCAATGCAAATAATATATACCAATACAATAAGTGTACATTTTAGATGAAGCTACATCAAAATACATCATTAATTATATAATAAAAGAGAAAAATTCTTGAAAAGGGTTTTCAGTCGTCGTCCCCCTCCCCCCCCCCCATAATCTCCTGAAAAAATAATGGATGTTCAGAAATCGTTGAATGTACTTTTAAGAGGTTGCAGAAAGATTGGAAACGAAAAATGTTATGCAAGTAAGATGTGTCGAGGAATGCTCCCTTACCGAGTCAAGCGCGCCAAACGATGCGCTGCCCGATAGATTTCAGCGCGCTACTCAATGAAAAAAACCCGAAGAAGTAAAGAGTGCTCGACTTTGCGAGGATTCTTGCCGTTTCCGTTAAGAATTTTTTCATCTGAAGGGGATTAATAAAAGAACGACTTGACTTTAGTTATATGTAACCAGAATTGTTTTAAATTCATCTTTAAAATAAAGAAATCACTGAAAACGGGAACAAACAGAGAAAGTGTGTGTGTGTGTGTGAAATTAACTTAGCCAATTAAAAGTAAATCCAACCTGAAGTAATCTGTTACCGCACACGACATATTATGATGGTACTTTTATAAATATTTAAAAGAATGGGGAGCGCTGACGTTTTAATTTATTCAAGTAGCCAAAACAAAATCTTCAGGAAACATAAATTTTCGTGAAAAGATTTTTGCAACAACTTGTTTCAGTGTAAGCTATGCACATATGTAGCTCTGCTTCATGGCCAGCGATTGGATGTTTGTACTCTCGGCGTCTTGGGGCTATACCCATAAATCACAAACGTGTAGTGTCGCAGTTAACCTTATTCTAACTGGCACAGTCAAATGAGGGAAGGCTCTGAATAAATACAAACTCCCAATAACCATAAAGTATATCTACAACTGTTAGAGACACTGAAAAATCGCGAAAATGTTTGTAATAGTCTCCAGTAAACTGTAGCATATTAACCGTGACATCACGTGTGAACAGTTTTCTGGCAAATCACACACGCTGTGTTCAAGCTGTACAGTTCTAACTGGGTTAGTTGAAGAGGGAAACAATGCTTCAAATAAATGATAGCCAATATAGATACGAAAGATTCTGTGTTGCATACAACATGGAGCCTAGCAAATGATAAACTTTTCCCGCGATTTCCCAGTGTCTCTTAACAATTGTACACGCAAGGCGATAAAACAATCTGATGCAAAAAATGTTTCGTGAATTAAATGTCACGAATGATCTTCGTTAATAGTTTGTACGATTCTGCAACCGATGAAATAAGTTTAATTTTTTTTCTCGTGGTGTAGTAAAACATGGTGCTGTAAACGTATTAAAGGCATATATAGCAGCGCGATATTTCTGACTTGATAGGTAAAGACATGGTTGGTGGTTTTATAACCTGCTTGCACGCCGGAGGACGTCACCTAGGACAGCTCATGTTAAGGTGAGCTATGTTTCCAGTTTTGTATGTAGGACCTTTGAAAAATATCTCCACTGTGTCGTTGTGTACGTGGGACCTCTGAAAAATATCTTCACTGGATGGTTGTTCCAAGCAGGACATCTGAAAACTAACTCCACTAGGTCGTTGTATACGCACTGTGCAAGGATTAGTGGCTGTCGACTACTGTCCGCCTGCAAGTTGGCTCTATACTCCGGCCACATCTTGATTGGCCTAGGCAGCGCGCCGAATTCAAACGGAGCGCGCACCGTTCCACACACGTAACTTAGTAAAGGAGTTTCCTGACACATGTTCCTCTTATAAAAATTGTTCTTTCTGCATGTCCCTAGCATCCCTTTAAAATTACACCCGAAAATTTCGAACATGAGGTAGCAGTACACCTTTGATAGTCATGAGTTTGATACCGTTATTAGGGCTCGAAAATTGTTTTCAAAACGTCTGACGATTCTTGAAGTATGGCTTTTGGAATAAGCATATTGTTATAAGTGGCTTAGGATAAAGTGAGCACTTTTTAAGCCATAGTTACTTTTTACTTTTCACTTACTTTACAGTTTCCTGCCGCTTTCTAATATAAACAAAGCAGCCTAAGTAATTATCAAAGCGTATAGAGTGTACTGTACTCAAAAATTAACGTCTAAGGAAAGAATAAAATAATCTTTTTTGAACAGTATTCTAGACAAGGTAGTCGTCAAAAATTCTCACTTAATCGCGAACCACCTATATTTGAATGTAGCAAGTACTTTTGTGAGATTCTATATTCAGACAACTCTTGCAACGAAATAATAATACACTATACACTATAGCTAGAGATAAACAAAAATCGCGTTATTTTCTAACAGCTGACTAGACTCCAAGTGACTATAGGCTCGTTCGACGTCTCCCGCTGGCCGATATTGTCGTGACTTGTCGCGGAGAGTGTTTACACTGTAGAGAGGCCAATCTATGTAAAGACGTAACACACGTCAAGTTCGTGGCCAATTGAATCACAGATTATGCTCTGTTATATAGTCTGCTACCAAATGATAACGCGAATCTTGCAAGTCTCTAACTATAGCTAGGGACCTTTGTCCCACTTAGTTTCAGTGTCTTACGTGCACATCTGTCTTTTTGCTTCATGGTTATTGGCAGCGTGTCTGTGTGAAGAGCCGTATCTCATTTGACTGAGACAATTAAAATATTGTTCCTGCAATATCACACGTCTGTGATTAGCCGGTAGAATCCCAAGCCTTGTGCGAGTTTAAATATCCAATCACTAACCACGAAGCAGACCTACGTAAGACACTTAAACAAAGTGGGGCAGAATTCTTTTCGCGAAAAACAGGGGTCCCTAACTATAACTTTGGTGATCACGGCACTGTGCACGCGTAGGAGCTCTCCAAGTGGACCGTCTGGGCGAGTGGTTCAGTGGCGCGGCGCGAATGTGTTGCGAGGGGGTGCGTCGCGATGCTCCGCCATGTTCGGAACGGCCACCACCGGGATCCCAAGCATTGTTGAGTCACCATAGTTGCACTTTACTATCCTCGTCACGTTCGCCCCGCGCCACTGGGATATCTTTACGAACGGTGTCACCCCCAACGGTGGGTTTTTGCTGTTTTTTCAAAGTTTTAAAAGAAAAAACTTTGAAACTGAGCTACTCAAGTTAATGATATTTGCATCATACTTGGGAACATTCTCTGAGCCCAGTGCTTTAGCATTGTTGTGATTCAGAGCTATACAAAATTACATCTGTAAAGACTGTTATAGTCAGGATGCAATCATCAGAATATGAAGTGACGTAATTGATAATCGTCATGTGCATACAAATTACTTCTAGATACATTAATTTGAAATTTTAAGGTATTAATTTAACACAAAAAAAATTGGTAATCCGTGTAAAAATTAAGTAATGTTTTACTTGGACACGATCAATGACGACGAAATTTCGTATGTTTGATTTAAAGGCAAAAAAAAAGTGCTAAATGAGTGAATAACCCACAAATCCTCCTTATGTTGGTAAAACTCTATTCCTTAGGATTGCTCGTGTTTAAAATATTGAAATTGTTCAGTGTTTTTTTTATCTCCAACGCCCTCTTAATGCGAATAGGATGCAATGTTGAATTCAGATTAGTCAGCGTGGATAAGTTTCCATTCCAGGTAGTGAGGTGTAAAAAGCCATCGTCAGGGGTGCGACCGACTCAGCTCTCTGCTGACACATACATACATACACACTTGCGGGCCCGTTACCTTTTCAGCTTCCTGCCAAACTTGACATCCTTGGGGGTGCTCATGGCGGCCGTCGCATGGCAGACACCACGGGGCCCCGCAGCCACGCTACGGCGCGCGCGACCCGGACAACACGACTCTCGTCGCGGTCGACGGGCTCCCTTAGGCGGTGTGGAGCGCGGGTCACATTGTTTGAACCCTCGTCCTTGGCAGAGCCGTCAAGTCGCTCGCCTCCGACCCGCCAATAACTGACCGCATCTGTTTACCGGGGGCTCGCCCCGGTGATTTGCAGAGGCGACGACACGCTCTCGCACGTCCCAGCGGCTCTGCACGCTACCCACACTGCGCCGGCCGACCTTACTGCACGTTCTGCAAGTTACAAGACGCGCTTGTCAGCCACTCATCATGACAGTCCCACGTGCTGAACTGCGCCTCTCGTACAGCAAGTACCTCTTAACATAACCATCGCACTGCTTGTACAAGAAGTGCCTCCTAACACTGCCACCGCACTTCTTGTACAAGTGCCTCCTAACACTGCCATCGCACTTCTTGTACAAGGAGTGCCTACTAGCACTGCTATCTCAATTCTTGTACAAGCAGTACCTCCTAACACTGCTATCTCAATTCTTGTACAAGAAGTTCCCCCTAACACTGTCATCGCAATTCATGTACAAGAAGTGCCTCCCAACACTGCAATCGCACTTCTAGTACAAAAAGTTCCTCCTAACACTGCCATCGCACTTCTTGTACATGAAGAGCCTCCTAACATTACTATATTAATTCTTGTATAAGAAGTTCCCCCTAACATTGCCATCGAAATTCTTATACAAGAAGTTCCTCCTAACACTGTCACCGCACTCCTTGTACAATAAGTTCCTTCTAACACTGCCATCGCACTTCTTGTAAAAGAAGTGCCTCCTAACACTGCCACCGCACTTCTTGTACAAGAAGTTCTTCCTAACACTGTCATCGCACTTCTTGTACAAGAAGTTCCCCCTAACACCGTCATCGCAATTCATGTACAAGTAGTGCCTCCTACCACTGGCATAGCACTTCTTGTACAAGAAGTGCCTCCTAAAACTACCGTCAGCACTTCTTGTACAAGAAGTGCCTCCTAAAACTACCGTCAGCTTCTTGTAACTTACAAGAAATGCCTCCTAACACTGCCACCGCACTTCTTGTAACTTACAAGAAGTGCCCCGTAACGCTGCCATCGCACTTCTTGTACAAGAAGTGCCTCCTAACACTACAATCACGCTTGCTATAAAAGAAGTGCCTAGAATCGTTGCCACTGATCTTTCAAAAAGTGTCACGTAATGTTACTACTGCATTCTTTGATAGGTAGTACTTCCTAGTTCACCTTATCTCCGCAATTAATACACAAGAAATTAATGCTTCCTAGAAACTACAATGACAGTTTCATTTAAGAAATAGCTATACCGACCCACTTCTTATACAGAAGTGTCGCCAAATGCTATCAACGCATCTCTTATAAAACATGTGCCACCTTACGTTACCGCTTCATAGATAAATGTAGTACTCAGTTCTTACACAAGAAGTATATTATAACATTAACACCGCACTTTTTATACTAGTCCCATATTAAGTTACCACAGAATCTTTCGAAAGACGCACTTCACAGGTGTCTTTGCTACCGTACTTACTACAAAAATAGTAATATTTAGTTAGGAATTCGTCACAATAATAAACACTAAAAACTGAAGTCCTCCTAAAAAAACACCGTACACTGTGAAACTCGCTATCATTAAAAATGCACGAAAACATAGCGACAGACAACAAAGCAATATTCTGAAAGTTATTATTTTATGATAATTACTCGCTAAACATTGAAACTAGTAACCTTGTTTGAAGCGTCAATTACAGCAAACTTCATTTCTAAATACCCTTATCATATTATATGTATTTATTTATGAGTCATAGTCATTATTGTTTTCTATGATCAAAATAGATGACACAATGTGAAAAACGCAACTTTCTTGAAATTATGTACAATAGTTTGTCAAATGTACAAAATATAATATTAATGTTACATAAATGTATGCCAAAACAACAAAATTCAATTTTAGTTGTTTTTGGCACTTATGAAAATGAATGTTCTGTGAACATAAAATGGCTCCAGCAAATGTTGAAATGAAGTGTAGCGTTCGTGTAAAACCACCTGCGACACATACATAAAATATTTTTTTTTTTTTCTGATTTGTAACCCACAAATGATTTATTTAATGATGTACGATAAAATATGTTTTGAAAAATCATATTCCTAGTACAACATTTTCGACATAGATTTGTTGCTGTCTCTGCTTGCCACAAGTCATTTACACTGGATTAAAAATGTTATGTTGTTGGGTACATTTAATAATTATCTCATAAAATAATGTGTAACTATATCAGATAATTCATAAACTGATAAAGATACCCAGAATGTAAATCTACGAATGCTGATCAAAACACGTAACCAAAACCAGAGGTTTGCATTTTTAACATTATTATTTTCAGTGTATGTTGTAGGCTTACTTTTCAGTTACTTCCCGACGTACTTGAAGGCCAAGAGTTTTCACATAAAATGCATTTAAATAATGTTATTTACGTGAAAAAATTGTAATTACATTACTTCAATTAACCTTATAGTTTTTTACTTATATTAAGAAAAACTCGTAATTTTTATGGCTGGAAAATGTTCTCTTATATATCTATTTTTCAAAAGGTAATACCAAATGTCAAAATGTGTAGTTCAATTACTTTTTTTCAGGATTTGAACTTTTTTATTTATAATGACATTTACTGCTGTAGTTAATTGCTCCAATTTGAAGTTGCGGAAGTTGATAAGCTCAGCCCCAATGGCTAGCATAATGTGTGTGTGTGTGTGTGTGTGTGTACATCTTGTCATGAGCTTATCCAGGGAGTGGTTTTAGGGGTTCAAACCCCCTCCGAAACAACAGTTTCAGCATTTAGTATTAGATGTTGCACTTGATAAGGGATACTATTTTAGAAAAACAACATAATATTGATTAATTATGTTGCTATGGCATTTGTGAACGTCAAACAAGATAGTAATGAAACATTTACGCAAGATAAGAGTTTAAAACTCCCTCAGAAAACTATTCACAGGCACTCCCACGCTTGTCTGTATCAGAACATGGACGCGCCTTCAGACAGTTCTCGATTCTGGCTGCCATTTTTTATCTTGGCTATCTGTTTCCATGCTCTTTTGTTCCACTTTCGAATACCCATATTTCTCGTAATTTTTACGCATTTTGCTTCCCTGTTCTACGCACTTTGATACTGAGAGTAGGCA
Organism: Medauroidea extradentata; assembly: GCA_003012365.1. NCBI lineage: Eukaryota > Metazoa > Arthropoda > Insecta > Phasmatodea > Phasmatidae > Medauroidea > Medauroidea extradentata. Next base: position 26,312 of record PNEQ01026808.1, read on the forward strand.
TGTATGTTCGCCGATTTATTAATTAAATATATTTACTTTACTTTTATATGTCCTTGAACTGCTTCACAGTCTTGGTAGAGGTACACAAGGGAAGAGAATCGGCCAGGGCCTATTTAAGGAACCACCTGCGCAACATTCGTCTGTAGTAATTTCGGAAATCCATGGAAGACCTATATCAGGCTTACTCAACCTGGTACTCGTGAAAAGAAAAATTGAGCTCGATTAGTTGAGGTCGAATAGTTCCTGCGAGCACCCTTATTCCATATATAGAAATAAACTAATAATACATACTTTTTAGTGGTGTTCTTCAATGGACGCGTTAACTGTGTGTATCTATCTTCGTTTAAAAGTAGGGCCTGCCGCCTTTTAATTAATATCTTTAACACATCTTCATTTGCGTCCGTATAGCTCGAGGAAGACGCTAATAAAATAGCGTTCATTTTAACTCAGTAAAACCAAGTGCCGCCATGTTGATGTTACTGTGACGTCACTGTGCTTATCAATGCTAGTCTGTTTACACAAACTCTGCAGCACCTTACGAGTTTAGTTCGTGAAATTGCTTTAAAACCAGTTGTTTGTATGGTAAGAACTGGTATGGCTGAAACTTCGAGGCGTTATAAATGTGTATGGTATCTCCGTTGTGCAACAATTCAATTAAATTTACTCCACATACAATATTTACTACAACGCCGTGTGACAACAAAAGACGGACTGTGTGGTTTCTACAAGACCAGACCGGAAACAGTCTGCTATTAAGGACAAAAGTGCAGTTCATGTAAGCAATGGTTGTTTCAATGTGTTGTGTACAGTATTAGATGGTTAGCATAAAATAAATAAGTAATTTTAAGTTAAAAGTATCGACCAAATCTCGATAACTGTTCAATTCACAGTGTTTTTGTTGTTCCACTGCGCGGCCTGTGGAAACGATCTATCAATCGGCGAGCTCAAGGCACCCGTGATTGGCCGATTATTCGAAAAGTAGGCGGGGTCTTGCAAAATTCGTCAAGAGATGGGAGCACTGTATACTGCACCTCCTACGGCCGCTCACAAGAAACGTAATAATTATTGGATTATTAGGAGGAAAAATAAATTTTTAATATAAAAGTTATTCTGTTATATTGTTGTCCCGACTCGCGAAACAAGACGCTCGATCACCAATTTGCAAGAGCCAGGTTTGTTTAAACGTATTCAAACTATTAACTCGGTAGGTTCAATTTTGGACGCATGCGACGTTCATTCACTTGACTTTTCAAATCAAAATTTATTACTCTTAACCGGATCTGAAATAATAAAATTAATTCGTAGTAAGTTATCAACACCCCAGAATTTTAATTAAAATTAAACTGATATAAATTCAAACCTATCACTAAAACGGCGCAATGTGTGAGAGTTACCTTACAGTCTTTACTCCCCTCTTCGTTATTAAGTTTAAATAATAATAACAATAATAAAAACGTGTGACTGCAGCCGTGCATGCATTAACAACGAGCGAATTTCCCGAGTTAACTTATAAGTAACCATATTCATTAAATTTGATAAGCTTTTTAAGTCAGTGTAAAATTCCGAGAAATACTATAACGCCTGGCGGGTGGCGGCAAACGAAAACATGTCCAACTACGTCATACGCGTGTTAGCAGCCAATAAAAACGTGTTTTCAATGTTTACGAATGCGTTTGAAAAAAGTGGCATTTTTAAAGCTCGATAATTTTTAAATTAAAATGCGCACGGAATTATTACATTGCGTGATTGTATTTGGTGCAAAAAACAATTCGGAAGAACCACGTATTAAATTGTTCTTATAGGTAATATTCCTATTTTAGCTAGGAGCTGCAATTGCTCTTCCCCTTAAGAATGTTGAATATATCTGACATATACCATAATGTATGGGCAGGGAATCGAACTCGTATGTTCCTGAATGCGATGCGAGTGTTTTGCCCCTGTCCCAACTCTATCATAATCATACCACATGTGTTTCTGCATTGTCGGCGATGATTGGCACTTAACACTGCCATACAACTTTATTTAGTTCAAATATCAGGACAGTATAGTAGTGGGTAATTGTGTTTTTCTTCTTCGTAACAGTTGTCATCACGTAACATCGGTGTTTCTCTTCGCCCTCATTGTGTGTGAGGGTTCGAGACCTCGTGTCAGCTCTCGAGGCCAATTGTAGTCTTGGGATTTATTTCGGCCTCATGAATCTTCGACCTATTCCTAGAACAACAGCCTGTAGAGCCAGTAGCCTTTACTGCTCTGTTACTGGGAACTGAGTGCTACCATCTCGGATTACCCAGTACTCTGTCTAGGATCTGTACCAAAACTCTAGTTCCCTAACTTTTAAGACACTGCGGCTCGTTATACTGAACATCTCAGCTACTGCGATACTTCTTTTAAGGAACATTGTTCTTCATAATATATTATTTGCTTAAAACAATGTAATAGTAAAAGTTTAAAGTACACATAATACATTTCTGGTTTGTTGTACGTAATAAGACAAACAAAGAAGTTATTCGTAATAACTGCATTGATTAATCCCAGGCCTCTTTTCTGTCAGGAATACAACCTCAGGGCCAACTTTTGGTTTGTAGCATGCCAGTTACGTGCGTTATTATTTCGTGTCATTATAAGGAATATTTGCATTTATTATTCTTTAAATAGTTAACCAATAATGAGGTACTGACAGTTTTAAGAGCAATTTGTTCAAATTACCTTTTTCGCTAGGCAATATCGGTTCATTCTGAAAGAAAATTACAACTGAATAAATAATTATAGGTATTTCGGGCTGAAGAGAGCACTTTACAAGCCCTCCCAACACGTATTAAGGCCATGCTCTCTTGTCCCTAATTATTTTAGCGATATTAATTTATTTACGCGTAAACGAGAGCAAATGTCAAAAATCTGTTTGGCAGTTTTGTTTAAAATCGTCTTCTCCACGTTTGCTAATTTTTTCAGGGCACTAAACACTATGGTTTTAGCTAAGTATGGTATGTAACTAACGAAGTTCTGGTTAGACTGTTAAGTACAAACCGTATAATTTCTTGTTTAGGAAAAAATATTTATCACGGAAAAATCCATTCTAAACATAACTGCTAAACAGATTTTTTATATCTGTTCTCGTTTAAGCTTAAATAATAATTATCGCAAAAACAATAGAAACAAACATTGTTTTATTTCGGCCTCAGACGTTAACTTGTAAGAGCAATGAAATATACAGGAAGAGTCGTTAACAAACGTTAGCACGGCGGGAGTTGGTAGACGCTCTCAGGCGGAGACTTAAAATTACAAACAAATGGCGTTAGGAAACTGACACGTCATGCACGTCAGTGTTTCAGGCTGCCTACGTCCCAGACATCCAGACACCCACTTCCAACTATACATATAGTTTCTGTGGAAACGGTCGAGATTAGAGCTTATCCCCACGGCAAACTTTATTTATTCATTTGTTGCATGCTTATTACTTACATGTCATTAAAAGTAGCTTTGGCAGATTGTCACAAAGTTCTAGGCAATAGGGTGTACAAACCCCTATTAAATTTATGATAGGGTCTAGTTACTTTCTATAGCATTATTTCCTGTGGTTACTTATCTTCACATAATTTACCTGTATGCGAAATTACGTTCATGTACGACATCTGTTTGTCAATTTATATTGCATTTACAATTTTTAAATCTCAACGTTTAAGACCATCTACCACCCGCATTAATGTCCAATGTTGCATGTATGTTTCCCTAATTATTTGTCCTCACGATTGCACTTTCGCCTGGTTAGCGTTATGCTACCGAATCCTCCTGTGCACACTATGTTCATTAGTCACATAGCAAAGTTTTTATTACATTATAGACAGTGAGTGAAACGAAACGTTTAGAAGGGCCTTAAAAAGTGCTTACTTTACAGAGCAACTACGTTTCATACCGTTTCAAATTTAAATACAATTATTTCTGGATTTAAATATATCTAATGGCAACTGAACGTATTTACTTTCGCTTATGTGTGTTCTGCAGTTAAGTATTTATTTTAACAATTTGTATACTTTTACCTGGTTAGTTTACATTAACTATCCTAACGGAAACGTCTTTACTGCATTATAGAAAGTTAGTGAAATGAAACATTTATAATGGCCAAAAAATGTTATGACTTTACAGTTGAACAGCCTGTTAGAGCAACTACAGTAATTTCTGGATTTAAATAGGTTTTACGACGACTGAACTTCTTTACCTTACCTGTGTACGGCCATTCAGACTTTATTTTAATAATATGTTTATGTCTGATTTATGATTTTGTATGCGTTAACTACGTCTGGACTTTATATAGAATACGTTTTGTGCCACATTAAGTTTAAATAATTTTATTTGTCCGTCATATGCTAAGTTTCGTTACCAGGAATTTTGCTTTTTTGTTCGCAAATTAATATTATTCTTTAATTAATAACTGCAAATAATGTGGTTTTAGCTGATGAGGTGTGTACAATACGACACCAAAAAATGAGAAAACCATCAAACTCATGGGTGCTGAATACATACAACTCAACGCAACCTACAGGAAAACAAATAAAACATGCAGAATTGTTGAAAGCACATCTTACTTTTTTATAGCCAAGGTTTTTTTATATGATCTTAACAAACTTTGCAGGAAGAAAAATTCGTTTTCCTTTCAACAGCGCCTAAAGTATCGGTTAATGGTATTTATATTGCGTTTATTTTTGTGTAATGTCAACATCTCCTTGATGTATCTGATGTTCACATTCATATTTCATATTGGATGGTTCTCGTACCATCATCAAGTTTTGATTCACAGTTACGAGCTCCGAGAACTCGAGAAAATTCAAGCTGGCTTGTACGACTTTCGATGACCGTCAGGTTGGCCATATATTGCGCGTACGAGGGCTAGAACTGCGGAAGCAATAAGGATGAGGCAGCCCGCCTAATTCCTAGTCCTTGGGCTCGTTCATTACCCGGCCTTCTCGCCTCTGTACAAGTAGTGTCAGTCTTCCAGACGAGTCCTCTCGATCCCGCCCTAAGGCGTGCCAGTGATTTGTTTTCTCCCGGCTTGACGGACCTTGAAGACAGGATGAGCACAGGAAGCAGCTACACTTGACCGACCTTCCACTCGACAAGCCCACCCACGTGTGATGAGACAACTCCTGCACGCTGCTTGCTGAAGAGTGTCCATACACCCACACATCTACTCCTGGGCTCCGTTCAGCACACGACCTTTGTCATTTCTCTGAAACACTATTGCAATGCTAGTGAATGATTAAATGTATATTTTGGACATACGCCATTGCAGCACCACGTCGTCTCGGAAAAACAAGGGCGAGATAGTAAAATAAAACAAATTCCTCGATTTTGGCTCTAGTAAGCCCAAAGAAAGCTTATATAAACTCAGGACACCACAGATAAGACTGCACAGAGAACTGCTACAACGAAGACACGATTACACACAAAACAGGATAAGAACGACATCGCAGGTATGAGACTAAACATCGATGACGACACAAAATAACACTACTTTTCGTTGGACGAGGTTGCCCTAACGTTTCGGGAACTGACTTCTTAGAATGTGTGGTAGATAAATACACACTGAAAACTCAAAATTAAATCTACACGCTTTTGTAAGTCAATATGGCTAAACTACAAAAAAAAAAACAATCCTTGATAATGGTATTTGCCAGCTTTATAGTAAACATTTACCCAGCTGCGTTGCAATTAAATTTACGAGAATTCGGCGTCAGATACTATGTTCGTCAGAAATACGTCCATCGAGAAAATGTTTTGCTTAGAAATTCTGCAAAGACTATTGTCTACGAATGCGGTATACTAAAAGCGAAAACAGTTTTTCTAACCTACCCTATTGACTTCAAACGGGGAGGCCCAAAGTATGAATCGGAACTAGTGCATCTCATAGTTGCATTCCGTATGCTTAAACGTGAAGGAAACCTGTATAACAAGGACACATGCATCGCGGCTTTTAATTATGTCATTGTATTTAGAGAAAGTAGTAAATGACAACATTTTGGACGCTACCTTGAATTTTAAGCCTTAAATGGTAAAAACAAAAAATGCATCCCTTTTTAAAGTTTTTTATCTTATTTTCAAATTAAGTGAGATTTTGATTTAAACGAAAAGAAAGGCACCTACGTTACTCTCACGACATAGGCGCCTACATTATTTACTGGGACTGGCAGACACAGCTGTAATAAAGGCTCCGACTGCCTACTACTTTCCGTAATAACTACTTTACCTTACTGAAGAACGGCGGGGAACGTAGAGCGTTGAAATATGACATAATTTACGTCACGTGTGTCCATCTTCCAAAATTTTGAGTGTATCCCCTCGTCCCCGTCCCTCAACACCCTTATACGTGTAACACTGCGCCTGCGGCACCAGAATGCGGTCAGGGTCTCGATTATGCTCAAAACAGTTTATCGTTAGTACAGATCCTGTTTAGCTGAAGAACTAGCCCGCTGTGACTGGCGGTAGTTGAATCGTCACTACCATTTATAAATAATATGTCTTTCAGGAATATCACAAAATGTTCTATTCGCAATGAACGACATCACGTAAACTGAGGGCCTATGCTCGAGTTTTCGTTCGTATGCGAATCGCCCGCCTGACCACTCGAAATGTGTTGTTGGTATGCTTGAACATTCTGCCGTCCTCGTACACGAGATTCGTATACGAAAATCTACTCGTGTGGTGGCAGGCGGCCGAATTGGGGATTTCGCATACGAGAAGCCGTAAAAACCGAAGCTATGGAGCAA
>PNEQ01026809.1:9745-33286 GCA_003012365.1 Medauroidea extradentata
ATAGTTCCGAGATGATCCTGAGATCATCTTGTGCCAGTTAGTCCAGGGTTGGTCCTATAGTCCGGACCAAGTGTTACCTTATTCATAAACGGCAAGTAACGTCGGACTAGATATAGTCCGCGTCTATGAATAAGACAAAAATTAGTCCGACGATAATCCCGCACTAGTCCGGGTCAAAAACGACTATGAATAAGCCCCAGTGATTTCAGAAAAAACGGAATGCGGCCAGAGAAGTCGGGATGAGCTCAACTTTTTCTGTACAGTTCGTCCGGAAAAAATCAAGCCTTCTGATTGGCTGTTCGGTTTCTGGATAATATGGATCACGGTCTTAGAAGCAAGCCATGGTCCGGATCTGCATGAACTGTGGACGTGTGAATCCGCCTTAAAACAAATCTGTGTATAAACCATGAAACTTAATTTTCATGTTCATTATTTTAAAAACAACTGGGTATTCAATAAAAGCATCATAAAAGAACTAGAAGGGAATAAAATAGCATTTGGAATTGTGAGAATTTTCACGTGCAGCGTTGGTAGACGGCTATTGTGCTACATGCGCCAGAATTAATTACATTTTGCGCGCGTGTTCCGAGATGTTCGTACTTCGTAGTTGAATTCTTCATATTCGTAAATTGTGATTGAGTGATATCGTACGTATAAAGTAGGTATTAAATAGTTTCCAAATACGGTAAGTGGGAAATCTGTTTTATATGATGGATTTTGGAAACAAATAACCTTACGGGAAGTGCTGGTCAATGAACTGAGTCAGGATAAGTTCTTAATATTCAACAGAGACAGAGATTGGAGAGGGGGTGGTATAATGATGTGCCTGATGGAGGGTTTGAAAGGTTCTGTAGCATGATAACATACATATTTTCCAAACAAACACAACAGTTCACCACTACAGTACCAGACGTACAAATATGCACGTGCCTTCAGCCTCCCTTTCTTTATACCAAAAAGGTTTCTATTACACTGCAATCAAAGTATTTAACTGTCTACCACAGGAGTATAAAGACTTGTGCAGGGATAACAGTAAGTGGTTCAAGCACAAAATCAAGTCCATATTAACTACTATCTGTCCCTTTGCGGCTTCGTCCGTGTGTACTATAGAAAATAGTAACTAAATTTTAATAACGTATTAATGATGGTGTTACTATATTCTCTGTATATCTTTATAACAACAAATACAAACAGCTTTATCCAGTCCACTACGCTGAGGGTACTTTAATTGCAGAACATCTTTGTTTTTAATTCATCTTTATTTCTCTACAAAATAGCTACCCGGCCGCGGCTTTGCCCGCATGAAATTATGTAATACAAACACTCTGGATAAAATATGTGATGAAGGCATTTAACAGTTAGCGTACTCAATAACAGTGAACGGTAAATTGTCTTAGCTCAGTGAAAAGAGCGCACGCAATATGCTCTTATGATGTCATATCCCATCGCAAAGACTTGCACAGGTTACGAACCCGTAACCCCACCCCTCCCACACTACAAATTTTGTACTATACCCGAGTGAATACTTAAAGGCAGGCCGTAATAATACTTTTGTATGTACGGGCTACAGTCCAAAGAGGTTTTATTTATGGTGGGTTGGCAAAAAAAAGCCCCCGCAACTCCACAGACTTAACTACAAATTATTCAAGACAGGCCATGAGAGTTATTTCGCGTGTACAGGCTATAGTCCAAAGAGGTTTAACTATAAGCAAGAAATAAAAAGGAAATACATTTTGAACTATTTCAGGTGTTACGAAAGATTATTCTTAAACATGTTTTATTTTTTTATAGGATTTCAAGGACGAATTTCCAAAACTCGTTTAATTACTTTTTAGGTATTTACTTATGTTTCATTATAAGACAAAAGCCACCTCAATATCTCTAACGGTTTAGGTGATACGACTGATTAATCAAAAAACTGTTTTATTTTTTTACCGGCTTTCAAAAACAAATTTTGAAAAATCCTGAAATTACTTTTTAGGTATTTGCGTAAGCTTCATTTTAAAGAAAAAAATCACTTCAATATCTCAGGTGGTTTAAGAGGAAGAGAGGATTTACTGTAAACGAATTAAACGGCTTTTCACCTCCTTAATATAAAAATTTCGAAAAATCCTGAAATTTGTTTCTAGACATTTGTATTTGCGACCTAACGAAGTGAATAAGACGACGATAGCCCGTCAAAGATTTGCAAAAAATACATTTCACCCCGTTTCACCACCTTAATAGCCAAATTTCAAAATTTCCTTTCTTAGTGCACGCCTACGCCACAAGGGGAAACTTCCCTTAAAATTTCACGTTTCTAGGTCCAGTGGTTTGGGCTGGGCGTTGATGATGAATGAATGAATGAATGAGTCAGTCAGTGAGTGGGGCACTTCCTTTTATATATATAGATTAATGCCTTTTATTATTTGGAAGAGTATTTCAGTTTTTTTTCCTCCTCTGTTAACAAAAAATGTATGTAAATCTTAGTATGTATCTATGCAAGAGGTGCATAGGCCTAAATGTGTGTGTGTGTATGTGTACATGTATTACAGATATTCATATATCTCAAATGCAAATATTGGGTGTTAATTTTGATTTCTGCCCAAATGTTTATATTTACAGTTTGGGTCAATTATGTGCTTGTATGTGTATTCTGATCATTTAATCTTTTCTACTGAAATAATTTTAGTTTATTGACTGTGTTACCAGCACTTTTTTGGTGTATATAGATAAGTACCATTCTGACATGTTCTATAGCCTTATGGCCAATGCCACTGTTAAGGGTTCCATGGAATGAATAATAAATAAATAAATGGGTGAGCGATGATGCTGAGGTGATGGAACTAGATGGAAGGGGTGAACGTAAGAGCTTCAGATTGTTGGCGTTGGGGCAGGGATGGCAGGCATTTGAGGCAGTAAAGGAAAGGGTCGATAGGCTGAGGGATAGACAGTGGGGGGTAGAAGCAGGTGACCTTAATATGCCTGGGGTGCAGAGGGTGGAGGGGATGGAAGACATGTGTGGCATGCTGACACTAGTATCATAGCTAGTTAACAGGGAGCCAGTGCAGGTAGTAGGAGCACCAACTAGATGGACTGCAGATGGTGTGGGGGTCAGTGCTGGATGCAGTGTTGGTCAGGCCTAGGGATATCATAGTTGATAGAATGGTAGTAGAGGGAATCAGTGATCATGATATACCTGTGTTAGAAATTAAGCAGTCAGTGATGGTGAGGGAGTGGAATGTGTTTAGAAAGGAGCTGGTGAGCGTTGACAGGGTTGGTTTGTTTGAGGGAGGTCTGGAGGGAGAGTGAGGCATGTGAGCTTGCCACCGGGTGAAACCCCATCTGCAAGAGGTTATTATTACTACTACGTCTTCAATCACCTACCACCAAACATCTCTTAAACTTTCCAACCCTCTTCACCATCACCAACTCCTCCGTACAAGCAAGTTTCACTCCCTCAACTATCACTTAACTTGCGATCGGGCGCACTGTGTAAAGTTCCACAATAGGGCGCGCATTGAGCATTTTGCTCACGTCAGCTAAAATTTTGATCATCCAGTCTAAAGGCAAAATTTTAGTTAGGCCTATATAATTTAATGTGTATCATACAGTAGTAGTTTAATATGCATGTTCAAATAAAATGTTAATTAAATTTTAAGACTGGAAAAATATTTACTCATATTTTATTTGCATAGTTATCATTGCACTACAATGCATATCTTATGCAGGATTATCAAATTGTCACTATAATTATTTAAGAAACAAATGTTAGAAGCGTATATAGAATTCCACATTACAAGTATTTATAAATATTATTTATATACATACATCGCACCTCCAAATATCTATAGTGTTCTAACTAAATGGCTCTTGGGTAAAATCTCTTTTGAAGTCTCATAAAATTGAAGCAAAGAAGATCTATCTAAACATACAGCCTTGCTGAATACCTTCAGAGACACTATAAAATACCTATCCATTCTAAGGTTGCAGCTAATTCAGTCAAGCGCATTACAATAACATTTTTGCACATCATGGGCCTTATTCATAGTCGTGAGATAGTTCCGAGATGATCCTGAGACCATCTTGTGCCAGTTAGTCCAGGGTTGATCCTGACTTAGTCAGGACCAAGTGTTACCTTATTCATAAATGCCAACTAACGCCGGACTAGAGATAGTCGCGGGATCAGCCTTGTAGACCGTTGCCACATGCTTCGCGCATACGCACATCACATTTTAACACACAAGCAAGCATTCGCTAGTAAAAATAATTTGAATTATGATTACATTTACCCCGAAATATTGTTTCAGTTATGTCATATAGCGAATATATTGTGCGATGTTAGTACATTTTGTATCAATAAGCCACTTTATTAAGATATGCTGTACATAAAAAATTAAGTTAATTTTTCTTTACAGATAGCACTATTAATGTGGCTGTTGTAGAGCAGTGTTAATGCTTTCGCTTTCTAACTTAGAGAGTCGTGAGATAGAGTCTTTGTGAAACACTTTTTTTTTTTTATATTTCTTAAACTACTAAATTAATAGTCACAGGATAGGTACCGAAGTTATATTTATTTAATCGATATTGCGTCCAAACTGACAGTAAAATCATAAAATTAAGTTTATATGTGGTAAAAAAAATCGCTTTTTAAATGAATAATTTAAACTGTACTGTTGATGAAACATGAGAAAGAATGGGGAAAATAATCTGTGCCTCATATTGTAAAAGCATAGCAGAATTCAAAACTAATATATCTGGTTAATCTACATCACCTATACATAAACACGTATATTTCACTATTCCGAATTTTATTAAGAACAATATGTGCTGTGGCTTTATGTAACAAACTAACAAGAAATCTTAACAACAAGATTCCGCATAAAAACGTTGAAAATATGTATAAGAATATTTTGTGCAAATAGAGGTTTTCATACCAAAATATTACAGGATTTACTATTGTGGTGTAGAACGAATTTAAAGTTACAGAATGTACAGAATAAGTGCACTTATAAAATAAGAAAACTGCATTATTTTCGTTATGCACAGTAAAAAACTAACAAATTTAAAGAACAAAAAATTTTTTGCACTTGGCGAGATTTGAACCTACATCCTTCGGGTTACTGTGCCAGTGCCCTACCCCTAAGCTACTGAAACATTTATGTATCAAGTGGATATTTAATATATAACGTATTTTATGCAAATCAAATATTTACAGTTTGATGTTGCTAATAGCAATAATTCCCATCTTATTAGGCTTGGTAAAATAATATTGCTGTATGTAAATGTCTTATGTACAATAAACACGCAATACGAGATTTTTTGCTCGCAAAGTTTGAATTTGACCTTTTTAAATTAAGTAACTTGTGCTTATGACAAAATAAATTATCAATGTTGATGTATAATAAGTTTTTTAGTGCAAAATATCCATTATATCCCATAAGCAGCGTATATAACTCAAACGTCGTCTTATATTGTAATGAACCGCCATGTTAATTTTTGACTTAGCCCATCGTTAAACCTACCCTTGGTCCAGACTAAAAGTTAGACAGGACTAACGCACAATGATCCTTGGACTGGCGTTAGTTCCCATCTATGAATAAGACAAAAAATAGTCCGACGATAATCCCGCACTAGTCCGGGTCAAAAACGACTATGAATAAGCCTCCATAAATTTAATTTGAAATTTTGGAAAATAAAAGGAAACTCTGATACGGCACAATCTCAATGTAAGGGATCAAGGTATAGTTAAATTGCTTTGATTTATTTAGTTAGCAATCCTTATTCTTGCTGCAATCTTAGAGTGGACAGAGTATAGTATTACCATTATAACAATTACTGAAATATACATAACTCAAAATAGGCAATTTTTTAGTTTGCCCCTATAGATGTGGGTGTGTCACATTACTAGTACCTTAGTCATCATCACTTGTACCACCGCCCACACATCTCGCACAAGTGAATGTTGTGTGTTCATTGCGTATTGATATGGCACATCTAGCACATATCTTCTTAGTTCACCTGTTCTTGCATCTTGGACATATGCCACAAAATCCTTGAACTGGTTGTGATTGATTGTCCATATCATGCAAGTCAGCAACACATTTGATTTGGCGTACCAGTTCTCTCACTTAAATAAGATTTGGAAATAGTTATAGGCCTACTTACTATTTGAAACACAGAAGGGTTTATTTACCTCTTTACTGATGTTTATGTTGTCTGAAACGTTTATTTGCTAATTAATGAAAATTAGTACGTTAATTTTCTAACAGGCATAGGTTTTTTTATTGTAATGTTGTAAAGGAATAATTGATAGCAATATAAAGGTGTAAATAAGTATGACTATATGCCGAAAAAAAGTTTGATGTGTTTAACAGTTGCAATTATTGTCCTACATAACTGCACAGTTATGTTCACATGCAAAGGTTTTTTTATTATAACGTAATAAAGAAATAATTTATATAAATGTAAAGTTGTAAATAGATAAACCCATAGGCCTAAAACAGTTTCATGTATTTTATAACAGTTGCACATATTGGCCTACATAACTGCATAGTTATGTTTAAAAAAGCTTACAAATAAGTATAGGGCCTAAATAAGAGATTCATATTTATGTATACACATACGAAAATATCACAGTTTTGAGTAGCCTACTTGTTAAAAGGGTTTTTTCTTAACATACTTTAAGATTAGTTTGATCAGTGACAACGTTAATTTTATTTCAACAGGTCACAATATGGCTTCAGAACCCTGAAAAACTACGTTCAGGGATGAATGGAACCAGAACCCATCTCTCTCATCGGCCCAGGCTATTGATGGCAGTCCGTATGCAGCTTGGTGCAAACTTTGCAAACACAGAATTGAACTCAGTAATATGGGAAAGCGGGCTCTTACTAGTCATGCATCTGGAGTAAAACACAGCAGAAGAGTACAGGCAATTTGAATGAGTTCACCTATAGCAGTGTACTGTAAAACAGCTACGTCAGCATCATCACAAGATAATTCTGCTTCAGAGTCTTCAACATCTTTGTCTGAACCTTCAAAATTGTCTATGCCTATTGATGTACCCAGCTCGTCTCAAGTGTTTCATCCTCCGTTGTTCCAAACAGTTCCAGTCAGCAGTTCTAAGTCACTGTCTGATACTTCTTCAAATGCTGATAATTTTTATCTAAACCAATCTGCATCATGTTCTTGCATGTGCAAATGTAGCAATGCTAGAAAGGAATCAAAACCATTGAAGACCTATTTCTTAAATGATGATGTAACATGTGCTGAAATACTTTAGTGTTTGTATTGTGTCATGGCTCATAAGAAATGCAGAAAACAGTGTAGCAGTGCATCGTAAGATGTATCACAACAGCAATATTGCCGCTAAAGTGCAGTTGGGAAAATCGAAGGTATCCTATACAATAGTTCACAGATTGGCTCCAGAATTTCAAAGGGAATTGCAAGCTGTTATATCAAAATGTTCTCATCTTGTAGTTGCCTTTGATAGAAGTTTAAATAAAATTGCCCAGAAACAACAAATGGACACTTCTGTTCGTTACTGGAATGATGATGATTTAATTACTTTCACTCAATATCTTACATCAGCATTTCTCGGCAATTCGACTGCAGCAGGCCCGTTGAGTGCTTTTAAAAACTCTTTGCCAGTGAATACGTTACACAAAACTGTACAGGTGTTAATGGATGGCCCCAATGTGAATTTGCAGTTTTAAAAAGACTTAAAGCAAGATTTGAAGGAAGGTCGTCCTGACGAGGGTGTGATATTGGAAATCGGCACTTGTGGCTTACATTCATTACACTGTGCCTTCAAAGGGGCACTGAAGGAAAAGGGTTGGGAAATTGTCAAATTCTTGCGTACTATTTACAACCTGTTTCATAACATCCCCACTCGTTGTGCAGACTACATCCGAATAACTGGTTCCAGCTTATTTCCTCTAAAATTTTGTCCATTTGGTTGGTTAGACAACGTTCCTGTAGCAGACAAAGCACTGAAAATTTTACCAAATCTTCTGAACTATGTTGCTGGTCTAAAATCGAATGCAGAACCTACACGTGCCAGTTTTGTTTTGGTGAAAAGTGCTCTTAAAGATGTGTTACTGGGACCTAAACTTGCTTTTTTTCATCTGTTGCAGCGGAAGTTGAACCACTTCTTAAAGAATATCAGACAAATAACCCCATGGCCCCTTACCTCTTTTCCGACTTTTCTTCAGTCATCAAGAATCTTATGACTAGGTTTGTCAAAGCAGAGGTAATGGCAAATGCTACCTTGAGCAAAATAGATTTATCTGCAAATAATCTTTTGTCCAGTAAAAAATTTGACTTAAGATTTGGGATGCGAGCCACATTACGTTCACAAAATGCAAGTCAGAAGGATATGGAATTATTTAGAATAGAATGTAAAAAATGCCTGCTGGAATGTGTGAAAAGGATTTTAAAGCGCTCACCTCTTTCATTCAGCTCGACAGAGGCATTTCATTTGCTGACCCTTCTGTAGCCCAGATTCCAGATTTGGCAATGAAAAGGCTGTCATGTGCCTTAGATATATTTGCTAGCCATAATTGGCTCTCTGGAATTCAACGTGACAAAATATCGAACAAATTCAAAAGACTGTGTTCTTTGACTGCAGTGCAGGAACATTTGAAACTCCATGTCCGATCTAAAGTACGCCTGGATAAACTTTTGTTTGATATTTTAAATGTTTACTGTAGTGAAAATACAGGGCAGTTAGCATATTTGTTTAAAATTATATTTATTATCTCTCACGGTAATGCAGCAGTTGAAAGGGGATTTTCCATAAACAAATAGTGCTTGGTGGAAAATCAGCTGGACATTTCACTCATTACTCAGCGTACAATTCACGATGGTATCTTGTCAGCTGGGGGTCTAAATGATTTTGTCATACCTAAAAAATTTATTCATGCTGCTCGTAATGCACATGCTAAATACAAGGAGTACATGGAACAACAGAAGAAGCTGTCACAGGAAAGTGAGAAAAGCAACACGAGAAGAAGAAAAGCAGCTGCTGAACTCTCTGCTTTGAAAGCAAAGAAAAGGAAAATCTTGGAAGATGCTGAAAAAGAAGCTGCTGTATTAAGCTCCCAGATAGAAGCTTTAAAAAAGTAGTGTTAAGATTTTAATTTGTGATTGGGCATAAAATGTTTATTCGAGTTTTTAAAATTTGAACGTAATGCGTATTTGGTTAATTTAAAAATAATTTTTTTATAATTTGAAGTGAAACTGACTTTTGTTTTAAAACCATAGTACTCTTGAAGGAATTGAGGAACGTAGTGGCATTTGAGTACAATAAACATATTTACTCTTTTTTTTCATTCTTTTTAACTGACCTGTTTACAAAGTTACTGGTGCTTAAAATTTTTTAGTACATTTTACATAGTCTGTTGAAAAAGTGTTGACAATTTTTTATAAACATTTAAATGGGAATGAGCATAGTGTCAAGGAAAGTCTGAACCTTGTCAGGGTAAACAGGGAAATGCCAGGGAATTTTGAAATCTAATTTCACTGGACACCCTGTGTACATGCTTAAAATTAAAATTTGTTTGTTTGTATGCACTACAATTTGGATTTCATATCTCTCTCTCTATATACGTATATATATACACTCTCTCTCTCTCTCTCTCTCTCTCTCTCTCTCTCTAGCAGTCCCCCGCAGCGATAGGTAGTTCAGTCATCAAGTGTTAGAATGACAAATATGCTGGTTGAGTTAACTCTGCAGCAAGATAAGTAGTTATTGCTGTCTACACGAAAAGCAGTCTTAAGTTTGTCCCTGCCAGTAAAAGCGACTTCATCTGGGCCTTATTTATAGTCACAGCGAAGTTGGCGTTGGGGGGAATTCACATACTCCTAAATGTAGGAGGGTAATCAAATTAAATATGCAGTTTAAGTGGTACGGAGACTGGTTTACCCCAAACATTGGTGATGGTACCATCAATAACATAAGTTACTTGTTATTCAAAACCTTCACTTGAAGTTAAGTCCCATTAGGGAGTTTTGGCAGGATAATGTTTTGCAGAAATACAAGCTAATTTGGTACCCCAACCTTGAGGTTAGTGAGATGGTATATGTGTGATGGTGCTGTCAATTAACTTTAGTGGATAGTGGACTGTGTAATACTTTTTTACCACTTTTGAACTAATAGATCGAAATTGCACTAATTTAATCAGTCTTGCAGTTTTTGTGAGTCGAAATTGCACATCTGCGAAGCTGTAATGGAATTTGGGCCAAGAACCTTTGGAATAACAGACTGGAGCTGCAAACAACTGCACCACGTAACGTCAAAATTATTCATGAATACTAAATTTAAATATTACTTTCTTAGGCTTATAGAGGTTGTACGACAACATGTCTCGAAAGAACTGTAGAACGAAACTCCTGTATAATTTATTTCTAATTAGTCGTACCTACTTGTTTTCGGATTGTCTGCCTTGAAAGTACACAGACTGAGTTTTTTTCTTAATAATTAAGTTATCTTATAAAAAAAGAACTTGCATTAAGCTACTTCTTTAAAATACTTACGTAAGCATCACTGTGATGCGATCAGCACCTCAATATCTTTACTGGTTAGATAGATATCAAGGGTTGATAGAAAACAAATTTTGTGCTTTTTCACCCTTTTGGGCGTTGAATTTCGAAATATTATAATTTCACATCTTTGACATTTGTATAAGTATCCAGTTGAAGTGCAATTCATAACGGTAGCCCACTCATTTGAATCAAAATTGATCATTCATTAAAAAACACATATGACCCCTGTGGAGTACTGAGAGTTTGAATTTCGAAAAATCTTAAAACTGTTCTGCGATCATTTATGTAATTATCATCCTAAAATAAAAATTAACTGTATATCTCGATGGGTTCGCTAGATATTGAGGATTTATCTAAGACACATTCCAGGTCTTTTCACCTCATAAGACAGAGAATTTCAAAAAATCCTTTAATCTCATTTTACAATTCTTGGATGTGAAAAACACGACAACAGCCCGCTGCGCTCAAGATATAATGACAATTTAGTGAAAACACACTTCACCACTTTTCACCCCTTTTCACCTCCTTAGCAGGCAAATTTTGAAAATTTGTGAAATTGCTTTTCAGGTATTTGAGTAAGCATCAATATCAAACAAAAATTACTTTGCTAGCCTGTATAAAAAATCAATTTGGTCGATATATATTGATTGTGAATCGAAAACACATTTTACCCTTTCCTTACCTCTTAGGGACCAAATTCGAAAAATATATTTTAATGGTATTTAGATATTTACATAAGCATCAATCTTAAGCAAAGAGCACTTCAATATCTCCATTGGTTCAATAAATATTGAGGATAATCAAAAACACTTGTCATGTATTTTCACCCCCTTAATTGTCAAATTTCGAAACATCTTTGAGTCCTATGTTAGTCATTTGTATACGTAACCAATTGAAGTAAAAATTACAAATATATCCAATTATGTTGCAGTGATAGGGCCTATAGGCGATTCATTAAAAACTTATTTCCCGCCTTTTAACTGCTTGGGGGTCGAATTTCAAAAAATCCTGAAATTACTTTTTGGATATTTACGTAAGAAACATTTTGAAATGAATACCAACTCTCTATTCCGAAGGATTCAATAGATATTGACACATTTAAGGCCTTTTCACCCCCTTAAATGTTGAATTTCGAAATATTCTTAAATTGGCTAATGTGCATTTTTATGAGTGTCCTATTAAAGTAAAAGCCATGATGATAGGCCGTCTGATTCGAGCGTTATTGACTATTCTTTGGAAACACGTTTTATCCCTTTTCACCTCCTTAGAGGTCGAATTTTGAAAAATCCCTTCTTAGTGCTCGCCTACGACCGGAGGAGAACCCTCACGAAAACTTTCACGATTCTAGGTCCAGTGGTTTTGGCTGCAGTTTTATATGACAGTCTGTCAGTGTTCTCTTTTATATATATATATCTCCTCCTTAACCCCTTAACCTGTAGGCACACACTAAGAATGGATTTTTTGAAAATTGTATATTAAGAGGGTGAAATGTGTTTTTAAAGAATCCATGATATCTCATTAACCTGGAAAGCTAATTTAACTTCAAGCTACAGGAATTATTGTGCAATTATATACACACATATTAGTGGCAGTTGGAAGATTGCAACTAGACAGTTAAGTTATTTGGGATGCTCTGAACAACTATGGTCTTGAATGCTTGTAAGGGACGACATGGGTTGGATATGGAGCAGTGCCTGGAGTGAAGGGCTGGGGTAACGGGAGATCCCACAGCGTCATCATCCAGGCACAGTTCCAACTTGGAAAAATACAGTTGAACCATCTGGGAATCAAACTCGGATTACAATGCTGTTATTAAATATAAAAAAAACCTCCCAAAGCCTTGTCGCAGAAAAAGCGTGTGGGGGAGGACTGTGATATGCACATATTAAGGCTGAGTGCAGGATGGGTGCTCGTAAACAATTTAAAGGGCCCTTCCAAACTCCTCCAAATAGCTCAAGCATTCTATCAGATAGTGCACTATTGTCGCTGTCAATCAACCAAGATTATGTGCGTTGCTGTGTCTAGCACGACTGTGAGCTCTTCATGGGGTCGTTACTTGCTAGCCGTCTGTGAGCCAGGGTCTGCCACCTCATGTCCTGGGTTGGCAAATACAATTCAATAATACGCTCCTAATATTAACTTGAGAAAGGAAAGCTAGTTTGGTCAACACTATACTTTTGTAATGGCAGTTTACTTGTTCCAAATTATGTTGTAAGTAATTTTTTGCTTTCTTTTGGTTTCACATGTAGGATTCTTTACGTTAATACATTGTTGCAATAAAGAACAAATACACATGTTGAATCTTCTGGCAATTAAGTAAACATAAAGGCCGCTTCACAATGAAGTTAACATGGAGCTGTTTACGTTACAGTTATTTTCAGACATAGATAGCACTGCTGCCTGTTCACTTTGACTTGAGAGATAGGTAAAGTTAACGTAATGATGTCTGAAGTTGATTAAACTTGAAATTTGTGTAAGTTAACGTAGCGGCAGGCAGTCAGAAGAGGCGTTGTTCTTTTGTTGGCTAAACTCTACTCTGAAAGTAGTGGTGAAACTCTACAAGGTACCACGCCATTTTAATGTTTTACGATCACTTGTGAAACCTTAATATCATGTTACATGCACTAACGTATTTATATTACAAGAAATCGAAAAAAAATTCAAGAATACCTAGTTGAAAGCAGCAGCATGAGGGCAAATTGGTGTGAAATTAGGTGTCACAGGTTAGAACATCTGTACAAATAAATATGGTATGTATAACCACATTAGAACATTGGTAAATATATTTTTGTTCTATTAACTATTTATATCTTATGTGTGCAGCACGGTAACTTATAATATTCTCAGTGAATTTTATGAAACTTGTATCTTGAATTGGTAGCCTTGTACCTCAACGTCCCGAAGATGCGTGCATCTAAACTTCAACGTGGAATGCCTTACAAATTCACAGGAAATTATTCGGTAAAGTTAATGCAAAGGTAACGTAACAAGCTCCATGTTAACTTCATTGTGAAGTGGCCTTAAAGGGGTCGACCCTAATTTTTAAATGTTGTAATTGTTCTGGCCGATTTCGCTGGTTGGGGGGATTTCCGGAGGCTCTCCCATTTACCCCCTCACGTTTCGGCGCCACCATGGATACCACCCAATTATTTTCGCTCACTCACTCTGTGAATGCAGCTATGGTCACTATTGTAATTAAATTATATCAGTTCATGTTATTTAGTGTAAATCACAAACATTAACACAAACTATGGATGTG
This sequence comes from Medauroidea extradentata, assembly GCA_003012365.1. Classification (NCBI taxonomy): domain Eukaryota; kingdom Metazoa; phylum Arthropoda; class Insecta; order Phasmatodea; family Phasmatidae; genus Medauroidea; species Medauroidea extradentata. The sequence goes on from PNEQ01026809.1 coordinate 23,532, forward strand.
ACCATTCAGCATTCTCAGTATTGTGTCACAATACTTAAGAAAACATTATCTTTTGTTTTAATAAATGTGAATAAATTTTATGGAACAAGAATTCAAAAAGCATACAGTTTATTTAGTTAGTGTGGTGTGGAGCTATGGGGTGGAGCTGTCCGTCATGGGGGTCTCCTGGTTCCCCCCCCCCCCGACTAACACCCATGGACGTGCCTGACAGGCAGAAGGAAAGGGGAAAGCCAACCAATAAATATATGCCTAGGTTAAGAAAACAATTATAATTGATTTTATCATAAATAATTATAGAAGTACATGAAGTCATAAAATTAAGGAAAATTGTCAATGTCAAGTTAGTATTGATAATTACATTGATTAAAGACAGCAACACAGAGTGACTACTGTCTTCAGTAGGTGGGGCTGGTCTAGGAAAACTTTCTTCTGATTGGCCCAAATATCCCAACACTGAGAACTCGGTGGCAGAATTTTGGGGCCGTCAAAGACAAGATGCTAGTAGGGCACTTCATTGTATGGCGGACGTCATGGGGGGCGGGTGGGAAATTCTGTGATGTACACTTGGGTGATCAGGTCCAGGCTTTGGGTCACAAGGTGGAGCATCAGGTGCTTAGCACACGTTCTGCCTGATTATACCACGAAATTGGTTTTATTTATTTTCAGCGTTCCTTAATCAGAATGGGTGACAGCTGACGGCAGTGGCTTAGGTTCTTCACCACGGTTACGGTGGAGAAATATGAAAATCGGAAGTGCAATATGATCACAGTTACGACCATAAATTTACGTGATACCAACTATCAAAATTATAGTTGTGTTTTGCAAAGTGAATTAGAACACTACTAGCCATAATGCAAGTTAATTGGTCCGACTTAAGGTTTGCAAACCTTTTAAATTATAACTGCTTAGCAAGCCGATACAACCCTACGTTATCAAGAGCAATCGCACAGAGGTAAAAGCGGGAGAGTTTTACAACTTATATTTATATTCATTTAAATACAGCAGCCACAGTGAAAGAAAATAACTGCTTGGCGTACCAGATTTTGGTTAGGAGGTAGCCAATACTGTGAAAGTTTACAATATAAACATAATTAGCACATTTTATGAAGTTAAATGTGCGAATGTAGCAGAAAAAGACATATTCTAATTTTTTTTCTGGTTTTAGGGGAACGAGATTTCTATTTCGGTCAAATGTTAAAGACGTGTAGATTTTAATACACTAAAGAAATACTTTCTGTGCATTTGTCATTCTCATATATACAGTACTACATTTCAAGTTGTAAAATATTACTAAAAGGTGGTGAGCATACCTAAACACAAACTGTCTCTTTTACTTAGTAAAATTTATTTGTGATATATGTTTATGCCAAGTTGAAATTTATTGCACACTTTAGAACTAAAAGCAAGGTAAAGAACATACGAAAGCAAGACATTTTTGCCACTAGTGTACTTTTTATAATCCGGAACTTTTACGTCAAAAATAACCATATTTCTTGCTCAAACAAGCTATCAGCAGTCAATTCAATGTGACAAAGTTAATTCCGGAAAAGTTATGGCAAAAGAAAACTAAACATCATGTTTGTTGACAGTGTAACCTATACTTTCAAGGAGTATGTGTAAGTTCTTCGCTGACTACAATATTTGCACACAGTTATACTCGACTTTTGATACTAAATATAATGTATCGTGTAAAGATGATATCTGGAAGAAAGACACAAAATACAATGGCTGTTGTGAATTAATTTGATGGAATAGCTTTAGAATCAAATGGCAAGAAAATATTTTTTAGATGCAACTTTCTCTCTCTCTGAAACACTGCAGAAATTACTGCAACAAGTATGTTATCATCAACTTGTTAGTAAAACACAGGATCGTAATATTTACCTTTCAAGTTTCAAGATTTTTATTTTATTTTTTTTTTACATTTCACATAACATTTAAAACATTGTTATAACTTAGCATTTGACAATATTTCAGTATAAGTTTCGAAGTACTAGCAAATCCCACATGTAAACATTTTTTAATAAACATTACATTCAGCTATCTACGTCAAGCGTCTTACTACTACTCGAGGCCTTGAGCCGATAACTGGCCCAATTTACTCTTATCGGGCTGAAGGCCTTAATAAAAAAATACTCAGAAGGCTTAACCCCATGGCTAAGCTCTCACCAGGGCAAGACTCGAGCAAAACTCCTACCTATTCTTAAAGATGTAGGCTGCAATGTTTGTCAACAACATTCTTGAAAAAAGAAAACTCGGGCAAAATCACTGATCACCAATATATTCAGGTACTTTTCAAATTTACAAGCCTTTGTAATGCAATGCATACATTCAGTAGGGCTTCGTGCAAAGTGGGCACAGTTCTAATTTACACACTCTCAAATCGTCGATCGCCCACCACAAAAAAACAAAGGGCCCGATGCTTGTTATTAGTACAATTTGACACATTGATTTTTCCGCCACAACACCATAACTACTCTCAGAACATTCATATGCATATAGTCTCCAGTAGTTTTCGTGAAATCTGATTGTTAGTAGATAATCTCCTTTTCCGAGGGCGACATTAAATTTTCACAAGCTTATCAGCCTGTGCAAATCCAGGCACATTAGCATTTGCTGTTACTCGGCTCTCCCGGTCTCGCTTAAGGCTCCGCTTGACATTAAAGGAAGTTAAATGTTTGCCATTTGCCCAAATTCAGTGGACCTTCACGGCGATAAATGCAATGACAGGCACAGTAACCGTCGGGGGAGACTCACCCATATCTTGATGTTCCGCCGTCAGCTTAAGTGAACTCACCACACAAGCAGCAATGTCCCTTGGTAATGCTCCTGCCCACTTTACCAAGCGGTGTAGAGAACCCACATAAAGTCTCGGATACCATCCGGCAGCACTTGTTAATCCACCATTTCACACAGTGAGGAGGGCTTCCCAGCCTAGACCACTCCTCGTCCACGCCAGACACAAGAGTGAGCTCTCTTGCTCGAGCGGCCGCTAGCTCAGCTTGCCGACTACCCCCTCCCCTCCCGGGCCTACCCCTCCATGGCCAGTGGAGTAGGTGGTCCGAAGAGGGAAGGGAATGCGCCGGCACCGTCAACTAGGGCCTCCACTATTAGTCACCCGAGCCGAGATCCTCGAGACCTCGAGAAAACCAAGGAGAAACCCTCTGAATACCCCAAAACACAACCTGGACTCGGGGATCATCTTAATTACTTCTAATAGAAAGCACATTTTGCATATCTAAAGAAAACTTAATGTTTAAATTTCTATAAAAACATTTTTGTGATTTTTTACTTTCATCCTGTTGTTTTTATCACTTATAAAATTAAATTATTTTCTTTGGAAAATCTATTTATAATAAATTGATACAATACAGTCATGACACCATAGTGGTGGAAGGGTGAAAAAATACCTGTTTTAACTTAGTAATGTTGATAGATATTGAATTATAAGGCAGTGAAACAAAATATTTGATTTTACCTTTATGTGAACTCAGTGTAAAGAAATCCCAAAATAAAATACGGTAATAGGCATATGTATAACTTGAGAATACAGTGATAACGAAGTGAACAGCTCCAGAACTAAAATGAGAAACTAAAGGTGTCAGTAAACATTATTTATCAGTGCCCCGTCCTTCCAAGATCGATACTGCGATTTTGTATTACAACAAACAAAATTAAGTTTTTCATCACTTTCTTTCAAATTAATCTTGTAAATTAGTTTAGTACCTCTTGTTATTACCTGGGTTAAAATAAGTAAAAACTTACATATTCAACACAATACTGTAATTATGAACATGCCGTTTATGACACTATCAACATACATATACTTAATGACTATCTCAACACATTACCATTTCACGTAAGAGGCTTCTAATGAGGACAGCGGCCAGTTAACAAAACTTATGCCAATTACCTGCTGTCATGAGTATGTAGTGTCCTGTAATGGATAAATAATAAGGATAGTTTGCCTGACCCAAACTTATTATTTACATCGAAATTATGTGCACAATGAATACAGTTAATTCACATCATACAATGTAGCAATAAAAATAAATAAAAGGATACACAATATTACGCTTTTCATAGGCCTTTTTTGGTAACTCCTCTGTACACAATCAGTTGCGATGTTATAGTTAATTACTTTCATATGATCATTCTGATTTTATAGTTATGACAAGTTTCTTGTACATAAATGTAGTCAGTTTCACAAACGAGTAAGCTTATTTAACAGTTCTGAAAGTAGTAGTATGCAGTTATTTTAATGGTAAAATATTTTCTTTTGTCAAAAATAAAATTGGTAAATATCCAACATGTTGATTGAAGACACCGCTGCAACCCACACACACATTCTCTTTTCATCACCTCACATCCTTGGGTATACATTGGAATCCCTGTCACCAACTATAAACCGAGCCGACACGTCGTGTTCGTAGTACAGGTACCACAGCTTCAACAATTATTGTGTACTCCATTCCTGTAGATGGACCTGGAAAGTTTCGGTTGCAGTCGCGTTTCCTTACTTCTTTCCCCTGAGTGAAGTCATTAATACTGTAATACAGAAATGCGATGAAAGAGAACAACAGGCTGTCGGTAAAGCAAGCATTCGTCACACAGCTTTTTACAAGTGTGTTTGTGAACCACATAAAAACATATCAGAAATTAAAATAAAATAATAATTGAATCTGACCCTGTCAAATAATTAGCTATGCCCAGAAAGTAACATTCCACTGGGGTGGGGGGGACAATACTTTTAAGTAGATGATTTTGATAAAAGTTTAATTAGAAACCTTATTCATGCTCTCTATGCGCGTGAAAAGAGAGTTACAGGTATTTGAAAACTATTGCGTGTCATCAAAATTAGAATAAGTAGTCCATGGTGAACAAGAACACTCTATCACTCAGTAAAATATGAGGCTAAAGTGGAAAAAACATAGGACAAAAAGGAAAATATTTCTTGAAAGGGCAGACGTCGTGACTTCGCGCAATGACTACCTACGTAAGATAAGATACTATGTGAAGTTGGTAGAGAGTTGTAATAGTTAATAATTTCATTGTGACTATGATATTTTGCAATTCTTTTAATACTAAAATGGTAAACTTTTATACATGTTCCTTCAATAAGGTAGGCCTAACTGTAAAGTTTCTCATAAAATTAAGTTTTGTTAAGATTCTCTCACAATCATTCTCATAAGTGGTAGCGAAGGAATTTTTAGAACTTCTATTGAGTGCTTGGAGTACGCATGTTGTTTTTCTTTCTGATGAGTCTTTATGTTTTGTACGTAGAAATTAAGTTGTCTCCTTTAGTGCATCGTTAATCATTTTGAGGTTTGCAACCCTTACTTATTTGGTCATGTTTCCTTGTAAAGGCCCATCCGAATGTTCAACTGTGCTGTAATACATTTTAAGTACAAGCTTATTTAGAAAATTGTTATACGTGTTTACATATTGCCAAAAATTCATGCTTACAATACAAATTACCGTCTGGACTCGCACCAGTCAAATGATGCTAGCGGATGGATAGTGTTCATTAGTTCATTGTACTAAATAGCCCCAAGCTTTACATATTTTACGAGAATATATTTTTCTTTACACAAGCAATGACTGATACTGTAAAATTGTTTTGGCCGTATTGTGTAAAATGGTTTTTACTATCTAGCCTGTAAAATTCATATGATTTCAGCTTATTATTGAATTAACCAAAATACAAATTAATCTAAAAAGTAGTTTATTTACTAATTATCTAATGAATTTAATCTGTCTTGCAAAAGTTAATGTTCATAGCAAATACACAATACTATAGAATATGACCAGAACAATTTTAAAATATCTGTTAACAGTTGTGGTAAACATTTTTTCACAACAGTTATAGAAATTAATAATATGGGCCTTAATCATGTAATGAAAATAATTATTTTGCGCTAATAAAGTAAGTACTTCTTACAGTTAAAGAAATCCTAGAAACAGGGCAAGGTTAGCATGCATTCTAACACCAACTTAAAGCTCTTCGCCCACAGAAAACAATGAACAAAACACTTTTTAAAATTTTCGCATGTTTTGGAAATGTTGCCTACGTATGAACCGCTGCAAAGTATCTATGTAAATAGAATTTGTGTTGCAAGTATATTAGTTTTCATAATGCCAAAAATGCATGCTTGCAACATAAATTTACTTTTCAGTAAAGATAATTTGCAGAGGTTCATATTTAAACAACATTTTTTAGTGTAAAATTACCCAAATCTTTATGACTTTTCTTTGGTGAGCTTTACGTCTCAACATAAAGGTCGCCAGAGAAAGAGAGAGAGAGAGAGTGTGTGTGTTTTTATTTTTATGCACGAGTGACCGGAATCTACTTGGATTTTTGTGAGGTATCATCCAAACAGGATTTATCTGTAGAGATTACGAAGGGAAAAGGATGGGAGAAGAGAAAATCCCCAAAATCAGAATGGCCGGACCAGAATTCGAGCTATAGAGTTCGCACAAATATACTCCCTGTTATTGTTTATTCACATTTACAGGTGAGATAGGTTTCACATTATAATATATTATTTGCTCTCACCGACCCTAGTCAGAGCGGAGCATCCCTTATATTTAATGAAAAGGATTTTATATCAAAAAACAAATTAATATAGCTACCAGACTTAATCTGAATGCTTAGATATAAAACCTGCTAAGATAGCACAATTGTTACATTGATACCCAAATTTTCATGAGACAACTTATATAACCATACTACGAATCTGCGGGGAAAGAATGGTCTGAGTGTCGTGTTATCGCTGGAAACCACTTTCGTGGAAGGAGCAGGCAGGCAGTTAGGCTCTTGGGCTGGTAAATCCACCACTCGTAGAAGATGCTAATGTGATTAGGAGATAACTGTCAGTCGGTGAGTGCCAGCTACCCCCTTCCTCCCTCGCAGCTTGTTATTCGTGGCCGGTCGGGTTGACTGAGTTCCTCTTCTGCCCGTTCTATGCAGCACTAGTCAGACACGGAAAATTCGAAATTTCTCACTTGTAACTTTGTGGAAATTCAATATTTGGCATCATTTGTCTACCTTAGTTTGCCTATCTCAGACATTTCACAAACCTCTAGTAACCACGGAAATATTGTTCGTTGTTAGTTTTACCTTGTGGAACTGATATCACTCCAGTTCTGTGTATATCTACGTAATGAGAAGCGATTTCCTACGAGCCTGCTTATGTCACAAAGAAAATTATGATGTTACTTATAATTAGTTAGATTGGCTTTCTCAAAAATAACACAGAAGTTCCTATTCATAAAATAGTGTTGTAGTTGTTCTTAAGTCATTTCTGGTCAATTATTTTCATTTTTCAGTTATACATAATAAATGCTCGATCTTTTCCGCGAAGTCTACAAATCTTCATTATGCAGAGGTGTAAACTTTGATTATTTTATAATTGTAATATTGCACTTACGAACCCGAAACTTCAAAATTCCAAAGAAGAATGTCATATACTTGTGTGGGGAAAATTTCGAACTCGTTTATTATTCCTGTTCTTAATTAAGAGGTCATGAATAGCAGATTTCGTACCTTAATATATTAATTAAAAATTGAGATATGATCACAAAATTTTTAAACATATGTTACAAATTGCATGACAAACCACTGTATACAATTTTGTCGAGTTGCGCCGAAAATTGTTAACTAGCACCCCCCCTTAAAGACAGCTGCCAGACATTGCGTGTGTTGTCTCTGAATATAAGTACCCAACATTACGTACTTAAATTTGCTTCTGTGGTTTTGAATAGACTGAGATTTCAGCCTAAAAATCTTTGAAACAAATGAGGGCATATGTGAGATTAAATATGTGTTCAACCACTAACCAATATTTTAAGCAGAGTTGCTGTTTACATTAAATTATTCCACACATGGAAAGCTGCAGCCGGGCAGCTAGTTTTAAAATATTTACAGCATCCTTTGCAACAAGATTTTGAAATTATTTTACAATAAAAAAGGTGAACGGTGATTGATCTGCCATTTGTTAGGTATTGTAGGAACTAGACTCCGATGGCAACAGCATGGCAACACTTATTGTAGAACACTGCAAGGAGAAGAATGACACTAACTCAACAACGACATGGCAGCGACAAACTCATTGTCTAAATGCAGCAGGGTCTTTATAAAACTTCTGTAAACAAATGAAAGCCAACAACAACATATACCTACAGATACAATAACCATTGAAAGAGAACCAATCCATGGTTATTTCTTACTACACAATTTAGGTCATCTTCATTTAGTTAACCTCAGTCCACAATCATGTTCTATCACCATCCTTTATCTTGTTACCTCCACCCACCCCTACACGTAACTCAACTGTTCTCTGCAAACAATATTTTACTGTCTACCCTTAATTCCATGTCATTTGCCATTAAATGGAACAACAAGGGGCTCATCTCACATCCCTGTAGCACCTGTGATGTAACCTCTCCCTTTTGTGATACAGATTCCCCCACTGTAACCCACTATGTTCCCAATCCATAACAGTACCCACTCATACCTCATGGAACACCTTAAGAGAAGAGTGTGGCAATTTAAAATTTTTGCATTTGACATATGGAAATAGCGGAGCGATAAGAGCCAGAGTACCATGCTCAACGAGAAGTATTATCACCTGTTTTGGCGTGCAAGATTTTTGCTGTACTCTTTTTTTTCTCCCAATGGGACTTTAAGAGCACCATTTTCCTGTGCATTAGAGGCTCAGAATCATCAGAGGTGTAATGTTTACCTTGAAGTGCGCATCGTAGGCCTACAAGATTTCCCGCCAATCCGTTTCTACTGTGGGACTTGCGGTGACCATATAATTTTATTGGTGGAAAGTCAGTAGCAGAGTTCAGTGCGCGTCTCAATCTGAGTTTTACATACATCCGATTAGTGCATTTTGAAGTATGGCAATATAAAAAGACTGTTTGTAGTTATGTTGGAGAGCGTAGGACCAGTGTTTTTAATGAACATAATTGATATTCCGACCTTGTCCGAAGTGTTTTTCCTTTTCATATGTTGGCACAAAATTGGTCACATGTGGAATAGTTTCGTAGAAAAGACCTTTTCACAAACACACTGCAGCGCCTTTTTAGTGTGTGTGTGACCTGAATATTTTATTTTTGGATAGTATGAAGGAACATACACATCTCACTTTGCACTTAAGAATTCAGGTGGTATATTTGGAGTTACAGCAATTTAAAAAAAAAGCTGTTTTTAGCAGTTTTGAGTCGTACTAGTATGCAGGACTTTTTAATAATACAGAAGTGTAGTTTCAAGTGTGTGTTTATTTAATGGATAAACATAATATGAATAAGTTAAGGGGTTGAAAGGGCCTATTCCTTGCCCCGTTGGCTAGGCCCGATCAATAATGCGCCTCCCTGTCGCTTGGCCCACGTAACAGAAATGGCACACATCAAGCCTAACCCCTATAACCATAGGACTTGGAATTGTTTTCGATTTACAAATACTATTGGGAGAGTGTTATTGCTGCCTTGGTAATATATATAATACAAGTCGTTTTATCACTTTAATCGATTTGTACTTTGCGGCTACATGTGCGTACATACACACTTTACACGTATTTTAAATATATATACTGAAAGCCGCCAAGGGGTCGCGAACTGAATGGAGGGTTCCTCCGGTTTAGCACTCCCTGAATATTTCGTGCCCAATTCATTTGGCACCGTTTACTCTGCCGTCACCGTACCTGCATTTCCGGAATAGGATTTCCCTGCTGGTTACTGCTGCACCGCCA
>PNEQ01026810.1:0-33187 GCA_003012365.1 Medauroidea extradentata
TTCCATTTCATTATATTTACTGGTTTTCAAGTTTTGTATGAAGTAAAAATATGCAAATTTTGACTTTGAAGTGACATTACGGGAAAACTAGATGAGCTAATTTTTTTCCGTTAGATGTTAATGTACTCTTAAGTAATGTCTACAAAACTAACACTATTTTATACAAATATAAAATTATGAATTTTTCCCCACTTGAACACCCTTAAAGTAAAAGCGCAAGGATTAAAAATTTCCTTTTTTTTCTTTCAAGACTAAACACTCATCTATATACAATAAAGTTATTCTTTCCGAGATAACGTGAACGTAAGAAACGTTAAAGAAATGAAAGCCTAAGTAATCTCGTAGTAAATGTGATTAATATCTACGTAACAACCTGGATCTTGGGAAGGATATTAATTCCCAGCTAAGAGGAGCTCGGTGTAGGAGAACAGCCTTGTCCTGCAGAGAAGAGTGGTCCTCCCAGCATCCTCACAGCAGGATTCACGACGAAAGATGAAGACCGGAAGAAAGGAAAAAAAAAATACGAGAGCTCTTTCCTCTTTTCCAAATCCCTCCCATCCACTTAACTTGCATTACAGTCTTATAATAAAGCTAATTCATGCATTGTGTTCGTGAACTGTGGAAGGAGGCTGAGTTTCAAAAGAGTCTGCCAGATCGTGAGTTTGAAAACAGCAGGAGCGAAGTAAATAAGAAGCTCGCAGTGCATTACGAAGATTGTTCAACATTTCTGTTGTGGAGGTTACTGGGGGAGGGATCGAGAGATGAAGACAACCCTCTACCGTTTCTCTGAAATCACAGTATTAATATAAACATGCGCGCATAGGAATAGAGTGTCTGCGAAGAAAAATATTCTTTGAAGAGAACGCTGGCATCAATTGTTTCAGAATTCAATTTCCATAACATTACAGGGGCCTTCTGCAAGTAGGTAATATGAAATTATTTCCGCTTAGGCAGCAAGAAAAGTTGCTTACTTGCTTCTTCGCGTTGGATAGAGGTTGAGGTAACATTTACAATTCTTTCTTATTGTACGCCGAAGAGGAAGTAACTTGATGATGAAATTCCTTGTTATGTGAAGATACCTCACAGCTGCCTCTGGTTTGTAATATCAAAAGCTAACGTATTGAATGACTACCCAGCAAAACTAATTATTTGCTAATCTACGTGAACGGCAACTATTATTATATTGTTGTCGTATTCATACAGGTACAATGCAACATGGCCTTGTTGTATTTCGCATGTGATACAATGTCATGATACTACAAATCTTAGGACACGAACCACTTTAGTGTGGTCTAGCCTATTTCGGTAAGCAGTATAATAAACTGATAAATCTTGTGTTAAAGAATTAAAGTGTCCATTGAATTTATTTAAATGATAAATAAATTATATTTTATGTACATACATTAGGAAAAACAGTAATTAGAAAACGAGGCCCTAATGAAAGTTTCTTACCTGTAGAAATTTGTTTGCCTGTTTCGAAAATATGATGAGTTTTGAGGTATACACGCGGAAAAGTCAATTACAGAACATTTTCCAGTTAATCCGAAAACCCACGATTTTGAATGAAAACGGAAATCAAATTTTTTAGAAGACAAACAGAGCCTAAGAAGTATGCACTGCATATTAAATAACAAGTGCTTAAACATTCTCTGAACTTGAAACATAACTGTACGTGTGTTCTTCGAAGATAAGTCACATTTTAAAATGTTTTCTTATTTAGTGTGCGTTCCAAGTTGAAGTCCTCTTACTTTTATGTTCTAAAATCAGTCAAACTGATACTAGATAAATAGTTTTTGTAAAGTATACTTATTTTAAACAGTAGAAAAAGGCACGTATTTGATTTTAATTGTTGATTTTATGTATTGTATTTAACACAGGTTGCGTATTTTGGATACTAATACAAATGTCACTTGAGCAACACTAATTATTAAGAAAGAAAATTAATTTTCAAAAAAATAATTTTTTGCTGTATCTAATTTTTATTCTACACAATATTACAAGGTAAACCGTTTTGTATGAAAACTAAAGTAATAATTTTTACTGTTTACTGCCATTTTGAGAGTCATTGCGTGTAGACATAGAGACTAAGGTAGTACAGGATCTGTGAGTAGCTCAAAGCATCTCTTAACTCGTTTCCCTGTGAACAATATGTTGTTATGCTTTCCAGCTAGGACCGAAGCTTCATAAGAAGGGAGCAGAAATAACTGAATAAACGATGTAGCGAAGTAAGGGTAGCAAGTAATTTACCGTCTGAGTGGCGTTACGAGTGTTGTTCCACACCACGCGCAGTGGTGCCAACTCTCCTACAGCGAGCATTGCAAGCTTGTGTCTCTGGAGTACATAGAAGGTTTCAAGCTAAGCCCTGATCTCGGAATCCCTAGGAAGTGTGTTTCGCCTCAATCTTCACTAAATCCCACCTGCTTACGTCATTCCTTGTACTTCTCCCTGTTATACCATAAGTTATTTTAGCTACGTAGTTTTCTCATCATATTACTGATGCTTGAACACAGTTACTGAGGGTTTTACACGTCAGACGAGTTGCTACCTTTTTTACGAAACTATTTAAAGTGCATTAAGTTTGTGTACTAACGAAAACAAAACGCACTTTAAACGATAGCCTTTTTTTAACAAGTAGAACTTAATTTAAAAACTTAAAAAAAAATCTACTGTAAGTTGGTGAGGTGTTTGGTATTATGTAGAGTCTAGATCATGCTGTAGCACAGGTCATGTGATTATTTTATTGTAATATCGCTGAAGTCACAGGATACTAAATTTCAAATATATCGGAGCGAGCAGTAGAAGTTGCTCACATCCCTTAAACAACTAGAAAGCAACTGATGATCTTCAAACGGTTGAACAGATTACCTTAAATAGTAGCTAAGAACACTCGATCAAGTCACAATTTAAAAGAAAAAAACTAAAACTAAATCGGTTAATCCATTTAGGAGCTTCGATGGCACAGACTCGTAAATACACCCCTCTTTTTACGTCGAGGGTTAAAAAAGGCTTTTTTAAGACTGCAGTATCGTCGTAAATTCCAACATGCAGACACACACGCTGGTTGGAATTTACAGCATACTTTCAACAAGTAAATTGATATTGTCGCCGCTTAAAGTGCAAAAGGAAAAAATCGAAATAGCAAAGCACTGCACGCCAGTTGAGTGGCTTACACGTAGAGGTGATAATGATTTACATACGCTGGTCAGCATCGTCCTTTCTGCGACGTCCATGTTGTGACTCGCACACAAGCGCATCCCATTTGAGGAAACTCCTTCAACTCATTCTCTTTATTACAAGTTTTAATAAACATGGTTAAGAATATGTTTGAAACAACTCCGGCTGTACTTTACAATTCAATAACTGCAGGCTTCGTTTTTTTTTTCAGGCCACTTATTTATGTGAGAGGATATTTCCTTATTTCAGTGCTGTGGTCTATAATAGGAATTGCGGTGCTTCCTGTATATCTGTGATTAATAGACACCTAAGTCGAGTAACTATGAAAATCATTAAGTCACTAAAATGAAAAAGAAGTAAAATGTATACGAATCCAAAGAGTCATTTTTACATTTACAAGTAAAAGGCGTCCCTCATTACTATCATACAAACAGTGAAATTAACACACGAACCAATACTAATTCCTAACAAGTGAATAAAGAACAATGTAAACAAAGTAAGGCGTTAAATAATATTTTTTTCCTTTGAGAGTAACATGAAGCTTAGCCACAATCAATGTGTTGGAAATATAAAATTTTTACAACACAACACACAAAATGTATTATATATATATATATATATATATATATATATATATATATATATATATATATATATATATATATATATATCAATTTCTCTAATCTCAACACTGGGAAATTTTCTGTGACTGTTATTTCGATAATTGGTGGTAACATACACAGATGACCACCTAAATGTCACGCCAAGTAGGTTATGCCAATTTCTAAATATATATGTGCCACAGGTACTGATTAGCATATTGTGTAACTATAGTTCGTATAAAATTGTAATGACTTGTATGTCTTAGATTTTTCATGAGATGTTTTTTTGATTAATACTCTAAACAGAAATAAGTACATACACACATTTTTCCACCATGATGAAAATAACAGACATTCTTAATAATTTGATTTCCATCATCAATTATTTAATATTCCCGGTGTTTACTAATTCGTTTCGTGTCTCACACAGACATTTAAACCAGATGAGGTGGCGCAGCTATATCACGTTCGAAGCGCATTCGAGAGGAACCGTGTTCGAGTACAATCTCCGACCGTCCTGATGAAGGTTTTCCATAGTTTCTCGAAATTGTTGGGTTGGTTCGTTAGTATAGGCCATGGCCAAGTCCTCTCATAGTTCCTGTCCTTGTATTAAGTTTTGTTACCGTCACTAATGCCCACCTCACTGTCGACGATATGTTAATCCCTTACAGTTATCTGATACAGCGTGTCTTAACTAAAAAAAACCAACTGATGGTTACGGGAACCAATCTTGAAAACATACTTTAATTCTATTATCTTTCATTTGCTTTTTCTTTATTTGTGTCTTGTTAAATGTGGGTATTTAGCAAATAAGACTAAAATAGTGGTCTATTCATCTAAAGTCTGTGATTTATACAGTAAAGGGCTGTGTTCAGTTCTGATTTGTCAATATAGTTTATGAGGCCAAATTTGCATATCTATTTCTTCCTGTGAATCATAATTACAAAGCAGATTAATAAACTTTTTAAAACACTTAATGGTTATATAAATACTTTTACTGTCCTATCCCTAGGCGAAATATAAAACAAATTGTTATTTTGACATGTCTTCAGCTTTTTAAATTCTGTGAACGGTCAAATGTGTGCTCTGTGTTTATAAGTAACATGAATGTTTTAACAAAAAAACTGGTAGATAAAAAATTGTGATGTAACATGTAAAATAAATAAAAGCACATTCAAAGCACACAATTTACCATGTTTATCGTATAGTACAGAAAAGTTTAGTTGTTTTAACTTTCGTACACTTTTATATTATATTGAGCATTTCTTTTATTTTTTTTCGCTACCAGTATGGCTACATGTTTTGTAGGCGTGTTAGATACTGGTTGTTTGGAAAATAGCGACGTGTGTGTTGAAAAAGCAACACAACATCTAATTACTTGTTCATTATTCACATAAATTATCAACATATTGGGATCAATAATTAAGAACAATATAATGGCTTCACTATAAAAGTAATTTTAGAAGGTGTACCATAATGTCACTGCGTTCAGAAATTGTCAAAGAATATTACGTCTAACCATTGGTACTGATTGTGTATAAATATGCTGAAGAAAATAAATTAATTACAACATTGTACGTCATGAGTTTGGTATTTTTAGATAAACGAAACTGCCATAAATAAAACTGTCGAATCATTTCTTGTCGTGGGATTTGAATAGAATCCCCTTGGAAGGACATACCTTGCGGATTTTTAGCAGTGGAATAGTTGATGGTTTATCTGAATTGTTAACTCAAAGGAAGGGCAGCTCTTTAAGTTTTGTAGTATGTGACAGGTTATGTTAGTTAAGGCGAGGACACGTTAATTTAGGTTGACTTAGGTTATGTAAGGTAACGTTACATTAGGTTGGGTTATGTCAGTTTAATTACGTTACGATACGTTGCCTCATTGTTAGAAAAAATTTCGGTGAAATTATGGAAAAGTACTGGCAAAAAATTATCCAGAAATCTTCGTAGAGTAACGGACACTCAGTTTTTTTTATAACGGAACCCTCCGTAAAGTAACGGACAATCCGTTTTCTGCAAATAAATTTAACACTCTGTAATCTACTAGCACACCATTTTCTAGAAATACATTCTCTTATTAGCTATGTATTATCGAGATTCTGAGGCACTATTTTGTAACATGAAAAAATTTTCGAAGTTGCTGGGATTCGAACCCACGACCTTATAACTGCCTGGCAGAAGCTGAAACCATTTTTTATTAAATAAAACTGTTTGGTGCTGTGGCAATGCGGAAGCTTCCGCATCATCACTGCACCAAACATTACCCCCTTTAATGTGACTTAATTCGAGTGACCCCAGTACTTTTCGTGAGACAATTTGTATGGTGCCAATTTTTGAAACCCAAATGGACAAACACAAATTAACACCCAGCCTGACCTGGGAATCGAACCCAGGACCTCTCGCACCAAAGTCGGCCGCTCAACCAACTGAGCCACGGACTGAGCCACGGGGGTCGGCTCCATTGAACCACAGTGACAATTTATCAGTAGATGAGTTCGATGCAGTGGTAAGATATCAACTTTGTAAGAGACAACTTTTGTATTTGACATCCAGGATTCATAGTGATTAATACCACTTATTTTAAGAAACGCAGTAAAATATGCTTTAAAATTGAAGAAACAAATTTTCATGAATTTATGGAAACTTACAGTCAAACATCCGTAAACTGGCAATACGGACAAATTTACGTAAACAAAATATTACGGAAGCCACTTCCGTAAAATTACAGTACTTTTCTGTAAATATTTCCGTGAATTTCTGGAAATTTTAACAGTGTTCTTAAAAGGGCCAACAACTCAGTCGCTTTAATCTTGTCTATGAATTAGTGGTAACACCACCTTACAGCAGACTTAATGTTGAGAAGACAGATGATATTGACAGCTGTGCTGGTAAGAGGCTAGTTCCAGTGTTTTCCAAGCCAGTCTAGATGTCAGTGAGCTTGTCCCAGCTGGAGTACGCCGCGAGCAGTTTAAATGGGTCGGGCAGCTAGGGGTGTGTGTTGTGCGCCGTGTATGGTAGAATGGGCAGGTAGGGGTGTGTGTTGTGCGCCGTGTATGGTAGGATGGGCAGGAGGGAGAGGGTTGTTTGTCCGAGAGGCGCTGTGTTTCACTGGATAAACGAACCACATCCCTGTCGTGGGTCTTCACCAGGGGTGGGCAGTGTCTGTTGTGGCCTCATCGATCTGTGACCAGCCGTCTACCCCTCTCGTCTCAACCCCCTGTTCTTTCACCCCTCCAGTGTGTCTGTGACATCGCCTCTTGTGGCATAGTAACATGAAGTAGGTATACATACCAACTGCGTGGGTAGCTTGAGGGCACGATCTACACCAATTTTCATCATCATGTTGTTATTTTTATTTTTCAGATAGTTTTTTTTTGTTTTAGACACAAAATATGACCAAATTTTGCTCTAATAATTTTTTTTATGTCGCATATATTTCGCGTAATGGCTCGTTATAGATATAATTTGCATGTTTCCGTTTAAAGGACGACACTGAAAACATGTCACTTCTCAAATTGAAATATATTCATAATGAATTAACACTCTTGTAGACTACAATTTCTGCTATGTTAAACCACAAAACAAAATATTTTTGAATTAAAAAAAATTACTGCAGTTTCAAATTTTTATTTTGAAATTCAGAATTTTTATTTAAATACAAAAAGCTTGTATTCTTTGATTTTATGAACAAGAAGTTGTAGCCCACGACGTATTGATCCACTGTGAATTTGTTCAGTTTGGAATGTCAGTTGGTTTTAGTGTAGTTCTTAAAAGAGAAACATGCAAATGTTGACTTTAACAAGCCATTGAGCGAAAAATTTGACAGATAAAAAAATTTCACAAGAGCAAAATTCGGTCACAGTTTGTGTCTAACATATGAAAATAAAAATCTCTGGTTCATATAACAAAATAAAAGCACCGTGATGAAAATTGCGGTACACTGTGCCCTTAACATCGTCCAAATAATAACTGTTTCTCTCAGGATTCCAATTCTTTAATACTCAACGGTAAAATGACACCCGAGGGCCGTAATTTCGAAAAACGGCTATCACCAAGGTGTCTCACACCAAATTGATCTTGATTCGATTCCCGATGGAGTCGGTTCCCGCATTTTTTCATACGGTGATCATTCCGTACTCGGGGATGTCCCATTTCCCCTCCCCCTTCATTTCGGCGCTGCTCCATGCTCACATTATGTCACACCTCACCAGCGCTAAATACCTTGGATCTAAGGTCTGACTAAAATCTCTTCAATCAATCAGTTTTCACCAATTGCAGCACTGATTGAAAAATTATCGGAAACCTAAAATGAGCTCTTGTTTGTAATTTGAAATGTCTGTTTGTTTTGTACTCTTATAGCTGCAAAGTGTTAAGTAAGAATTATATGAAACGTATTTTACGCCTCGTCGACAGCGATGTTATTATAGACGGTAAAACACAACTTTACGCAATGACAGGAACTGACGGAGGAATCGACCATGGCCTTCGTTAAGTGTGCGGTCTACTGCAATTTTCATCACCATTATTTTATTTTGTATTTGCACCAAAAATTTTTTTTCTTATTTTAGACACAAAATTTGACTAAATTTGGCTATAATGAAATTTTTTTAGCCCTCATAGTTTTCGCGTAATGGCTTGTTAAAGTCATATATTCCATGTTTCCGTTTTAACGACTACACTAAAACCAACTGATATACCAAACTAAAAAAAAAATCACAGTGGATAAAGACATTGCAGGCTACAACGACTTGTTCGTTAAATTAATGAATAAAAATTACTTGAATTTTAAAAAATGCTGGAACTGAAAATAAAAATTTAAAAAATTCAATATTTCTTTTTTTAAATACAAACAATTTTTATTATTTAATTTTATGAGCATGTCATTGTAGCCTGCAATGTCTTTATCCACTGTGATTTTTGTTTATTTTGGTATATCAGTTGGTTTTAGTGTAGTCGTTAAAACGGAAACATGCAAAATATGACTTTAACAAGACATTACGCAAAAACTATGAGAGATAAAAAAATTTCATAAGAGCCAAATTTAGTCACATTTTGTGTCTAAAACAAGAAAAAAAATATCTGGTACAAATAAAAAATGGTGATGAAAATTGCGGTAGCCGCGCCCTTAAGGAGCTAGCACAGCGTTCGCCTGGAGTGACTTAGGAAAACCATGGACGACCTAATTCAAGAAATGGTTGGAGCCGGTGATCGAACCCTTGTCCTCACGAATGTGAATCCAACGGTTGTTCCACTTCTCTCAGCAGCAATATCTGAAAATAAAACATTTATAACTATCCTTGTTGGCCCGATTAACCTAAGGCGACGGAAACATTATTCCGAACACAAAAGCTTTCTGACGTGTAAATCAACACTTGTGTAGCGGAATCATATAATTGTGCGACAGATGCGACACCAAAAACCAAAGTTGTCCGCCAATCAGCACCGAGGTTGCTGTTAAGACAGCTGGAAAAAATGGCGGACGCAATACGAATCCCGACTAGAAACTATGCAGATATTATTCGAGTTGGAATTTTATTTTGCACCCAAATGTTAGTAGTTGGTAGTAAATTGCGTTTATTTATTTTAAGGAAGATTTTCTTGGTTCAATGTTTTTTTTAACAAACGTTCAATTGTTTTATTATTTCCTCATTTCGAAATATCAGTGGGTATTTAAATTACATTTCTAATAAAATAAAACAAATTGAATTATGTTTGCTGTAAACTTCTGTGACTGTCATGCTATAGGTTAGTTTGTAGTTGCAATGAATTTTTTACAAGTAATAATTTTTTAGTATTTGTCGCGCAGCAGCCAAACTGATGTTCACAAATACGAGAGTTATTATTGTCACATCACACCTGTGACGTCACTTCTGCCGAACCAACGTGAGCACGACGTTAACTGCAATCAGTGGATATTAATGTTTTACTAAGTTTTCAACTTGTTTATTATTTTTATTTTTAATTTCTTTATCCGACACCAGTGTTAAAACAACTGGCAGCATCTACTTTTTATGACTAAGAATGTAACAAACTTATAAAATTTGTGGATGCCTGCAGATCTCAACCAAACATGGTTTTGATATCTATGATCGGAATTTCCGGAAAATAGTGCAATATGATATGAACTCAATATACAGCATGTAACTTAATTACTGACTGAAAGAAAAATTATTCTGTGACTCTAAAAAAGTGTGAGAAACGTATCTAGTTGCATCATGGGGCAAAGATGGCTGCCAGCATTATGTCAGATAAACGCTATTGTTAGTGAAATATAATATAGACGCATATATTTTATCCAAGGTTTACATGGTTACCATACTAGTGCACAGCACCAGTAGACTACAATTTATTCGAAATATGTTCAAAGAACTTCAATAATTACTTGTTAGAAATACCTTCTGACGATCTTTACATGTAAGAATTCCCGTTCCAAGTCCTCTTCTAGCATTTAAGATCATATCTCCGGTCATTGTTGTAAATTTCAAAATCCGAACGACATTAACAAAACGTCCACTTCTCATATTTTCAAATGCAACAAAATAATGATGGACGATCTCCAAAACGCAGTCCCTTAAATGTATAAATTTTCTTTAATCGGAAGCATACACAGTGTTGTACGTAATAAGTTAAACGTAGTTAATCTTACTTTACGACATAAGATGCTACACGCGGTACGGCATGTGAGACAAACAAATGAGATGATGTCACATGTGTCTACTTCTTTACGTGTGACATCTTCGTTGTTAACCTCATTTCGCGTATAACCTTGTCCTGGTCTTAGAATATGTCTGTACTGTAGCTTTGAATGATTTTTTGCGACCAGGATGCATGACCAACTGAAGAGAGCTTTCCCATAAACGTATTTGCTAGCGAATGTTGTTGATTCGCAGAAATCCAAAAGTTACATAATAGGACTAATAACTAGAAACTGAGCAACAAAAATCAAAGAAACAAACAAAGAAAGACAGAATCAAAGTTATTTGTACGTTTGATGCCTACAGTCGATTCTGTCTTCCTTTTGGTTGTTTTTTGTTGCTATTTTTCTAGTGCCTAGTCTTTTTATATAACTCTGGGCTTTATGCGAATCGTCAACGTTCGGCTGCAATGGCGTATATGTAAAATTTACTTCAGTGGGTCATTCATTGTCAGCTTTGTTAACCGTGGTGTCCTGGGCATTTTCAGTTTTCTTAGTTTTCTTGTTTTCTAGTAATTTTTACTGCGGTTTGACATAATAGCTTATCTGAATTTTCACGGTTTAGTATTACGTGTGTATATGTTGGCAGCAGCTGATTTCGGATCGTTCTTTTCCGATTTTTACTTTTCTCGTTCTTGGCTTTCATAAACGACACAAGGCTTTTTCGATTCCTCACCCGCTGGAGTAAAGTAGGTTATCTGAGTCCCGTGACCCAGGTACTGAGGATCAAAACGTCTTACTAAATGTGACGTCCGCTTTTCATTGTTTACACGTTCCTTTTTTATATCATGTTCGTTTCTTCGATATTTGAAAACAGTCCATGCAGTTTCACTTTATGGTTTTTATCATGTTTACTGTTTACATTCTTTACAACTCCAAGAGGTATCTTTCGTTAAGGGGTATTGATCCCTACCACCTTGGATTTATCTGTTCCTTGTCGATAACTTCTGTTCCAGTCGATGTATCAAAATTTTTTGTCATGGCAAGGCATAGATACAAACTTAATCAATTTTCTGTAACTGCTGGAACCATAATATATTCATTATTTTGTAATAGGAAACAGCTGGAAAGGAAAAATTGCTTTATTTACGGGAGCGGCTACAGAGGTCGCAACATTAACAGAAACAATGCCATATGGATACCAAAAAGTGAACGAAACAATGAACTATACCCTGTCAGCGTGAAAAAACCAAAACAATGTGTGTATTCCCTGATTTATAAGAAAAACCGTAAAGCCGATCTGACAGGGATCAATCCCCCTTAAGAGCAGCGGTAAGTGAGGAGTTGATAAAGAGGCCGTCGGGTGAATATTCGAACAGGGGTAAATTTAACTCTGGTTACGTTTTCAATACATTAAACTGAATTTCTGACTGAACTACCCAACCTTTGCAAGCTTTTGAAGGCGCATATTGTGATGCAATGTCGTTTTCCCACAACAACGAACTATTTCATAAAATATTCCCCTTTGTAAAACATTATTCTAAGAAATTAGCTCCTCTTTTCTAAAAGCGTTATATGTTTCTCTTTCACTGCCTTCGTCCAAATTCACATGTAACTAACTGGAATACCAATTAACTTTCTCCTGGGGTTGATAAAATTAAAATAATAAGTTGTAGCAATTGAATACCAACTGTAAACCACGTACGAATATATGATCTTGCCTCGTTCTTGCTACAAATGCAACAATGTATATAATTTGAGCACAAACTAAGAACACAATTTAAAAAGCCAGAAGCTGCCTTCTCTTAATGGAACTGTAAATAAAAGTATTATTATTATTATTATATACATCTCACAAATACCGTGAGAGACTGCAAACGCGCGTCGGGATGACCCTTAGCTTAGCAAAATCACAAAACGTATCAGAAGTTGTTTAACTCCTTCAGTGTAATGTTATTTACAGCATCTGCAAAAATATGCAACGTTTTCAAGTGCATTAAAGAACAAATATATTTTTAAGCAATAAAAATAGCCGTCTATAAAAATTAAAAATTTTTTTTTATTATTTTTTTCTTCCTATTCCCTACTGATTTACACAGCCCGAAATATATCCAGAAAATATCATAAGGGGTTAATATTTTTATAACTGTTGATGTGTGTGTATGTGTGTGCGTGTAACCAAGATGTACTTCCGCGAAAAAATTACATTCCTCGTCATGAATACTTCCGGAGCATACAGTTGGCTTGGACAGGGCACTCTCATAAAAATGCAGATTATTTAACACGTTGCTCCTAAAATGGTTTTCCCTTGCTTCACAAGCAAAAATTGCACACAGTTTCTTCCTAAGTGTGTTAATACTTGTCTTTTAACGAAATTCTGAACACAGTTTCCGATATTCTTTCTCAAATGCACCTACTTCCATTTATTTTTCAAAAACCTCCCCGCAGAGGAGGAGTACAAGGTATCGGATCTCACTTTGCAGACACATGTGCAGTTTGCACGGGATAGGAGACGATCCAATGAGATGAGGGTTGTATAATTTTATAACGCCGTATGGCACCATCGCACACGTTAAACGGCAATCATTGCAGCGAAACCAGATGCTCGTTAAACAAAACGGCATCGCAGACCCGCCATTCTTTAAACGAACATCCCCTCTTCAGTCGTATCCCGTCACGTGTTTTGGCCTTCAGGGTGTAAAATGAAACCTCTGGGACCATCAGCATGAATTTAATTAGCAGCTATGGGTGAAATACTCTGTTATCCTATCCTTTTAAGTTTAACTTATTTAGCTCATAGATGTTGGCAGTAATTTTGTGGATGGGAAGCTGGTCGCCTATGTTAACGTGAGTTTTTACTAAGGGTGACATAGAACATGAATCACGCCTTACTCTAGTCTCTAGGCGCATGTCATTTAACTGGTACACAGACTTCTCGCTGATATTTCGCCTTCATAAGGCGTTCAGAAGTGACCATAATATTTTCATTGCGTAATATTAAAGGTGCATTGTAAACACATTTATATGTTTCTAATAAATCTACATCCAGACGGCTATATCTAAAAACGACCCCAAAAAATCCACTTTCCCATTCGCCACGGCAATAAAATAATATTTCCATATAAACTTAATAGGAAATAGCGCGTGTAAAGTACTTTATATTCCATTCCACAGAGACGTGCAGAAAATTATTAGAAAACTGCCAAACGTATATAATATGAGTCTAAATTCTGTGAACCGCTTGGTCGCCTAGCATGGTGGCTGCATGGGACTCCACATAACTCGCTAAATTTAACTATCTCATTTTTAGCCTTTTTTAAATTGTGAGAGAATGGAGTGTACTTTATGATTACAGTGGAAATTATATTTATCTTGCAGGACAGTATAGGCTTGATAATTGAAC
Source organism: Medauroidea extradentata (assembly GCA_003012365.1). Lineage (NCBI taxonomy): Eukaryota > Metazoa > Arthropoda > Insecta > Phasmatodea > Phasmatidae > Medauroidea > Medauroidea extradentata. Next base: position 13,819 of record PNEQ01026810.1, read on the forward strand.
TAATTACGTATTATTAGCTGGCAATCATAATAAATATGGTTACATTGCTGGACTAACTGCAGTGTAACACTACGCAAACATTTCAATTCCAATGTCTATACTGGAGTACAGTGTAATCATAATATTCGTTACGTTAACAAATGACAAATCATATAAGCCAATGGGGTATGGTAAATAATTCAATATTCCGTAGGGCAAGCCGTTTTAATTTATTTTTGTAAAATAAAATTTGTAGTAGACAACGTACTTAATGAAGCCTTAATGCCACAACTTAGCATAGGCTCAATATTTTCTGTCATATCGTAGTAAAATGTTTCGAATGTAAAATAGTACTCAATTGCCTGTTAGTAAGTTATTAAATAAGTGGGAAGAAAAAGGTACATATACACAAAGTTCCATGTTATATCGGTATTGGGTTTTATAAATAAGTATTGGAGAACACTGTATCTAGGATAATAAGGAAAATTGGAACTGTTTATGAAATGTGAAGTACATGTTGATATTTAAGGTATGTTGCAATGAGAGTTGTATATATACGACTTTGCTTTTGTCCGCAGTTTTAAATTTTATTCACCTGTAGGGATAACTATTTTCAATTATCAGTCAACAATTTATGTGAACAATAAAATATTGCTTTGTCATGTTGTAACCGACCAAATAATAATACAAGTGTGAACCACAAAAAATTTTGTATTCATAATGTGTTGAACACAAATATCTTTTTTCGAAAAATCTTGTGTTTATGAAAGTTTTGCAACTTACTTTGAAAAGTCGTACGTTCATAATATGATTGTTAAATGTTTGATAATAGACAGTGTAACTAGAACAGACAGGTGAACAATTCCAAACTAGACTCCAATATAAAATATCATGTTATAACAAGCGCAAAAGTAAAAAAAAAAAAAAAAAAACACTAGCTCTGTTCTACATGCATCTCAATGCCTTTCATTATATATTTTACATAACTTTTTTGGTGCCACGTTCTACCCCAGAATCCAATTTTGCCCTCTCCCCTCCCCCCTCATTTACACAATACCAAAGAATTCAAATTTCTTACGAAATATTTTGCCAACGCAGGCAAAACAACTCACCACATATTTTTTTACCTTCACTAATGTTTTTGGGTTTTTCCTTCCTATCACGTTTTGCCCTCCAACCACTCCAAAGTTTGTGTCTTATATTTTCGGCATTAACCTCTACGGGAATACGCATATCAACTCAATTAAGATTGTTCGCAGTCGCATCAAAAGAACATGAAAGCATAGATGACGATCAAACGAACAAACACTAACTCAGCTCTACTAATTATATAGGCGTGAAAGTACTTACTTAGTTAACCGAGAGCTAACTTCAGCTTTTATCTGTATGTTTGATGGAGGCAGGAAGTTTTGGCGTGACAGCACTCTTATTCATGCTCCAATTGTTCAGTATCGTAGCTGCTTCAGCCAATAGGAGCTGTCTTTGACAGTTCCGTAATCCCTCCAACACTTGGGACTCGAGTCTTTTACCATCGAAAACCGCAAACATAGACCCAGTTTACGAACTTGGTATTTAACGTCTCTTTAATATACATCATCATAAGGACTACTTCCATAGACCAGGAACCTGTATAGAGGAACATTTAACCTTATTATTTACACACTCGGCATAATCATTACAACGTTGATGACTGCGACTATAGGATCGTGATCTTAATGTGGAATACATGTGTGACTTTATTTTGTACTATCGCTTATCCTTAATGATAAATGAATATACGATATACATGAGTCAGGTCAAGTTATAAGTAGTCCTTTAATTCTTTCTTTTGGTTCTCGACTAACTAAATGTGCTTTACATCTCGTCTATAGCGAGGTCATATAGACGGCGACACAACTTGGTACAATGACAGCAGCTGGGAGAGGATCCGGCCATGGTCTATGTTAGGAACCATCCAAGCATTCACCTGGAGCGATTTCGGCAAACAATGGAAAACCTAATTCGGGATGGCCTGAGCCGGGGATGGAACCAAAATAACGAGTTAAGCGTTTTACCGTTGCGCCATCTCGCTCGGTAACTATCCTTAATTTAGAGACACCCTTAGTGGCAAATACAATCATTTTTCAGTTGGCCAACTGTTGGCAGAAGCGGCGAACGTTCGCTAGTATGGTGGTATACTTTTGCTGGAATGTTTGTTAATCAGGCCATATTAGTAAATATATTTGTAGTTATACAGAAAAAAATTTAAAGAGAGCAACATAGTTTAAAAATACTGACATGTTTCAGTATACGGCCCACAAGCAGATGAGCAAACTAACCCACAAGCATCTGAGTATAATATGAATGATTGTGGTAAACTTGTGGTTAATATGCGGGTGATTTCATTATGCATCATGTATGCCACATGTGGCCACGGGTGCATTCCGAACGTTTACTGCATGTGGACTACTTTCAAGATCAGCATTGCACAAGTGGGCCAGTTGATGTTTGCTATTTGGGACCATACTTACTGTCGGGAATACTTATCCTATGTAATTTCTGAACACTGGAAATTACGTTAAAGAGAATTTTAGCTCCAAGAGTAATGTATTAAGAGGAGTCCTCGACGGCGCAAGTATGGCGTTACAGCGTGTCACACGAATTATTTTCTTACGTGAAACCGCTTAACTTATTCATACTATGTTTATCTACGAAAAGAACACCCACTGGAAACTATACTTCTATGCTTTCAAAAATTCAGAATGCTTGTTACAATCGTTATTTTCAGACCTCTCAAAATAGCATTTTTTTTTTTTTTTTTAGAATGCTATAACTTCGAAAACATTACCTGAATTACTAAAGTGCAAAGCGAGAGACGTGCCTTGGTCTTTCCACCATAATATTCGAAAATAAAGTGTTGTGTTCACAGCCTCATTGAAATGAAACGGCACAGACATCACAAAATAAAAGTTTTACAAAAAAATTATCCTCTAAAACATTAAATGAATCAAAATAATTAATTAACCGGCTATATACTTAACTAAATCGATTAAAAATTTTAATAAAAATTAGTAGCTGCAATAAAAAAATTATGTGCTACCTTGGCCTTATCCCATAATTTTCAGAATTGAACTACTAGTGTCACATAACGATTATGAATAAAAAACGGTCATGCGACAAATGATTGTGTTATAACTATGAATTCCCTGCAGTATCTATTTTAGTCATGTTTATTTAAGTTTTCTTTTCTGCTATGGGTTGGTTAGTGAGACTTACCAAAATTTTGTTGTATGCCTTACAATTTGTTACGTATATAATCATTATTTTCTTACTTTATCATGTTGGCAAAATTTTCGCTTGGCAGTTGTTGTTTGGTTGTATTATTATATGTTAAAAATTATGGAGTGTGTTGTGTTTGGGATATGTATAAAGTTCTAGGAATAATGAAAATATATAATGTATTTTAGAAGACATGGTGGTGGAAGATAAAACTGTTCTCTACTGAACGCAGTGGTTTTATTGTAGTTATATATAAGAGTGGTATGTTACCAATACTTACGAAAAATTAAGCTTTTCGTCACCATATCTAGGAGGCTGTGAAGTACATTAACCCATAGAGTTGCTTAAAAGGATAGAGTCTCATTGCTTACCGGAACCTGAACTTGTAACTATTTGCCATTCTAGTCGGACATGAAAATAATGGTTTTAAACACGCATATATGACGGTCTTTAGTCGACTTACTAATTTTAATTTTAAAATTAATATAAACAACTTCTGACATTAACCACTGCAGGAGGTTTCATGTACTGTTCTGAACTTGAAGTTGTCTAGTCCAGGGCAAATCCTGATAACAGAACAGTGATAAAGGCCTGTAATTAGTATTCCTACACACGTATAACTAACAATTGTGTCTTTTATTAAACACATTATGCCGCTAAGCCTACAACCCAGCCCAGTTTACTGAAGTTAGGTTCGACGAAGGTAATGTGCTAGTGTCGACTGTATTGCACTATAGATCATGTCCTTCAAGCTCGGGATACACTTCAACGCATTGGCATTATGTATTCATTTATATACAAGGCAGTCTCAAGTCAGCTCAGATTGTTTGAGCATACTTCTTCTGTTTACTAATTCCTTATATTATTAATACTCATTTTTTAAAGTGGCTGTCGTACATTATTTCATGCTATACTGCAATTTCTTTCACACAGGTTCAACGATTGTAACTAACATATGTATAAATTATACGCATTAACTATTTAGGGACAACGCGTAGCACCTTAATTCGTAATTTGGTACATTTAGGTGTGAAATAAAAGGGGGACTTTAATTAACAGCTCTTAAATATTTACAGCACTGCCTCTCAATTTTGGAGTGTTGTGCCGTTGCTTGTTATATTTTCGTGTTTTAATGATCTTAAAATTTTCGAGTTATACAGATACGCCTATGATAAAAGCTGTTCAGTTATTCTAAAACATTTATCATGTTGATGCAGAAAATATGAAGAACAGTTCGGTTACGGTAACAATTTAGGCCTACAAGAAAATGGCGAACTGATTTAAAAAAAAAGTTCAGCAGCATGCTTACGTCAGATTATAGTGGGATAAACTGTTCAAATACGTTCGGGGATGATAGTCTATTAACATTTTTTTTTCTGTTGCTTTATACTTTATAGTTTAAATTATATGTAATACAAGCAATAAGCCTTAATGTTAACGTGGGAAAAAGTTTGGGTAAACAAATAATGTCTTCTAATACTTCTTTATGAACTTAGTTATGTAAAATGTGGTAGCTAATTAACGTTGCATGCAAAAATTATACTAAGGATATTTATTGCATGTAATTTTACCAGCATTAAACCATGAACTGAAGAAATATAACGCAATGTTTTAAGACAAGATCTATAAAACATATACACTTATGTTTTTTTTTTAATTTTGGTTAAATTAGTAAAAAGCTTAAATTTCAAATTTTTAATAAGGGCTCTAAACATTATTTTACCCTAAATGAAGCAAACATTCAAAAAGTGGAATTATTTTGTGCTCCTTGGGTTATATGTCGATCAACAATTTTAAAGTACGTCTTACTTTGTTCTAGAAGCTCTCATGTTGGTGAACTGTTACTAAATTTTCAGTTTACTTCATACAACAATCTCACTAATCGATTTTACGTGAAAAATTAGACGATTAAGTGTCAGCTAAGCCATCAGAGAGTGGAAAGAGGAACGAGAGAGTTTCGTGAAGTAGGAATAAAATATAGTTATGACAAATAGTTGTGATATTGAAACGATCGAAGTTGAACAGATTTTTAACTTTATTTTAGGCATAAGTTTTTTAATATAAATTTCGATTGCGTTGCTTTAAAAGAATATGCAACAATATCTTCAATTATATATTGTTTTAATAAAGCACCCAAGTACATTTATTTACAACCAAGTGTATTATTGCATTCGTTGGTTGCACGTTTAACGTTTTTTCAGATTCCAACAACAAATCATAAGCAATTGTGCGAGCTCATACACCAATAAATTCTTATTAGCAACTGGCATTGTGACAAACATTTAAACAGCTCATATCTTCACGCAAGTTAAGACATTTTATGTAAGCTGTAGTGATCGTTAGACACATTACTAAGCACAAGGCCAGCACGCCATGAACTGCAGTGAACACATACGTAAGGGCTGGTTTATAAAATCATGTGCATATCTTCAAAACGCGTTGAGCGAGTCAGGAGAGTCCATCTCACCTGCGCGAAGGTACGAGGTAGTTCAGTTCTGTACAGTCAGTGGTCGGGTAAATATCCGCTAGAGGTACAGTCTGTGTCGGAAACAAATTACTCACGACGGTGGATGTGTACAAGATGGTGCCAGAGAGCGATATTGTCAGGCCGGTACGTATTAGCGACAGCAGTGTCACGTGGTTTCTCTTCCTCCAGAGGTAACAGTTCTGCAGGAACCTCCCCTACTCTGCCACCCCTACGTCAACAAGCACAAAGCTGCGCGAAGATTATTTTCTCGTTTGGCGTTTACCGTAGCCCTATCGACCTGGCATGTAAGATATCGACGCTCGGGTCACTTCGTTGCAATGATGAGCTAGGGGCCGTTATAAAACATCACGAGCTTGAGTTGGGTATGTTTCTCAGTCACGTGACCAATTTTACGATAGCCAGAGGCTGAAAATGAATCTTTGTGTTCCACATACGCCACTGCTAGAACTAGCAATGGCGTATATGCAACAGAAAATCAATTCATTGCAAAAAATATCGTACCACAGTTCAGCCAGGTTGTGATAAACATCTGTAACGTTGTTCAGGGTTTTAAAATGTCTTACACTAAAACACATACGTTATATATATATATATATATATATATATATATATATATATAAATAATTGGCTGATATCAACATTCGCCGTACATTTTTGCACATCATTTTATTTACATAACTTGTAATAATGATTTCATGCTTGTTTCTTCAATATTTTGAGTACAGAGATCTCAGTTTCACTTCGTTACTATGTACTACTTAGATATTTTCGTGCAATAACGCGACTTCCTGCAGCTAACACCCACTTAACCGCACTCCAGAGCAGGGTAGGCGAAGAATCAGGGGCGTCATTTTAAATGTCCCTCCCTGAAATTTGTATGGAAAATGTTTGATTTTTTTTTTGTGTACTTTGTGACAAAATTCTTGCCGTCAAAATATAACTCTTGGCTGCATTAAAGTTATTGCTTTCTGCTGTCAATGTTTTGTTCGCAAAATTTAGATTTATAATTACTCAGTAGAAAATTATCAAGTATGATAATTGTTTACTGAACTATAAAAAATCAGTATGTGTGGAAACAGCTAATTGGTGAAAAGTTATTAATTATACGTGAAAAATTACTGAGTACAGAACTTGACAACTCCTAGTAGCATTCACCCAAATGCAACAAGGATACTTCCACAAAAAAAAAAAACATATTGCCCCCTCACCCCCTCCCCCAAGGAAAACGAGAAATGACGCCCCTGCGAGGTACATATATTTCGCGAGCTGCTCTCACGACATCTTCACCTGAAGATGAAGTTTACTCCTACCCACCCTAGCCTCGTCAGTTTCTGTAACCGCCACAGGACGTCTATATACGACGACGGCTGACCGCCATAACCGCAAGCATATCAGTCTCTTAAAACTAAGTATTATACTCATTAAACTGTTAGTTCCGCTGTTTCCGGCAAACATTCAGCAAACTGACATGCACATATTTCTGTACACATCCACTTCCTTGTATGTTTACATAATTGATGAAACAATTCTGTTATTGAAGGGTTCTTTTGTAAAACGACGGATAAAATGATGAGAGATAGAAGAAAAGGAAAACTCACGACCCATCAGTCAGCAGTCAGAATTCCAAAAGCGTGCGAACCTCACAATAACTGCTGATGTCCAGAAGAGAAAATACATCACCACGTCTTGCTTTACTACGCACATTGTACAACAAAAACTGCAGCGGATTATTTGGCAAAATTCCACTCTGAATTGTTATGATCCCAACTAAGACCGTAGAATGACAAAGAAGCAATGCCAAACTACTATATTTGAAAATAATAATTTCCTCTGTATGTTCCCAAATGAAAATTTTGTACTTCTAAACTACCCGAGTATTCTCTAACAATATTAAATATTTCCTAAGAACGTGAAACATTTCATTTACATTTACAATTTTTCCCGCAGTTAAATGTAACTACCTCGTTGAGATAATGCTAAAAGGTATGCTTAGTGCATGAAATTAACATGTTGATTAAACTTGTGAAAGAATGAAATACCCGACATCATTGGTTAATAATTAGCTTTTCTACAATTTCCATTACGCCCATTAGCTTTACGACTGTTCTTTGATGTTATAATTCAATATCGTACAAACGCAATTGGTGCAATTTCAGTCGAGTTCTGTATTATGTATCTGTGGAAGAGGATTGGAGCCTAACGTTTATGCCCAAGCAAACAGAACTGTGAATAAACAATGGTAAAGTTATTTATTTAAAACGATACTATGAAATAAATTGAAATGATTCGATAAATTTAAAATCTTTCAAATATATTATAACGTACTCTGAAATTTATATAAGTTCAAAATACGTCATGGCGGAAATTGTATAGGACAAAAAGTTTAGCCTCCAATAATTTGTATCCAATTAATTAGGTGGTCTTCATGTGTTATTTTAATTTGTAGATCCCAACTAGTCTATCTACAACAAACTCACTAAGGAATGATAAAAAAATTGTATCGATAAAAATAAATTGTTGCACTTCTCCCGAACTCTAATAATCTAGTCGAAGTTTTGAACACTGTGTCTGTGTTTTAAAGTCTATTTATTTATTTTATCTTATCAAGTAATTCACAGCAAGAAAATGCTTGGAATATTCACAAATGTGTCTCGTAAAAATGTATATTTTGAAAAAAAAAAATATATATATATAAAAAAATAAATAAATAAATAAATAAATAAATATATATATATATATATATATATATATACACACACACTAGCTGTCCCTTTGCGGCTTCGCCCGCGTGTACTATAGAAAAGAGTAACTAAATTTTAATAACGTATTAATTGATGGTGTTAGTATATTCTCTGTATATCTTTATAACAACAAATACAAACAGCTTTATCCAGTCCACTACGCTGAGGGTACTTTAATTGCAGAACATCTTTGTTTTTAATTCATCTTGATTTCTCTACAAAATTGCTACCCGGCCGCGGCTTTGCCCGCGTGAAGTTATGTAATACAAACAGTAACTCTGGATAAAATATGTGACGAAGGCATTTAACAGCTAGCGTACTCAATAACATTGAATTATAAATTATCTTAGCTCAGTGAAAAGAGCGCACGCAATATGCTCGTATGTCATGTCATGTCCCATCGCAACGACTTGCACAGGATACGAACCCGTAACCCCACCCCTCCCAAACCACAAACTTTGTACAATACCCGAGTGAATACTTAAAGGCAGGCCGTAATAATACTTTCGTATGTACGGGCTACTGTCCAAAGAAGTTTTATTTATGGTGGGTTGGAAAAAAAAAAACCCGCAACTCCACAGACTTAACTACAAATTATTCAAGACAGGCCATGAGAGTTATTTCGCGTGTACAGGTTATAGTCCAAAGAGGTTTAACTATAAGCAAGAAATAAAAAGGAAACAAATTTTGAACTATTTCAGGTGTTACGAAAGATTATTCTTAAACACGTTTTATTTTTTATAGGCTTCCAGGGACGAATTTCCAAATATCGTTAAAATACTTTTTAGGTATTTACTTATGTTTCATTACATGACAAAAGCCACCTCGATATCTCTAATGGTTTAGGTGATACGACTGATTAATAAAAAAAGTTTTATTTTTTTACCGGCTTTCAAAAACGAATTTTGAAAAATCATGAAATGACTTTTTAGGTATTTGCGTAAGATTCAGTTTAAAGAAAAAATCACTTCGATATCTCAGGTAGTTTAAGAGGAAGAGAGGATTTACTGTAAACGAATTAAACGGCTTTTCACCTCCTTAATATAAAATTTCGAAAAATCCTGAAATTTTTTCTAGACATTTGTATTTGCGACCTAACGAAGTGAATAAGACGACGATAGCCCTTCGGGTTCGAGAAATATCAAAGATTTGCAAAAAATATATTTCACCCCGTTTCACCACCTTAATAGCCGAATTTCAAAATTTCCTTTCTTAGTGCGCGCCTACGCCACAAGGGGAAACTTCCCTTAAAATTTCACGTTTCTAGATCCAGTGGTTTGGGCTGGGCGTTGATGATGAATGAATGAATCAGTCAGTCAGTTAGTCAGTGAGTGGGGCACTTCCTTTTATATATATATATATATATATATATATATATATATATATATATATATATATATACACGTGTATGTATGTATATAGACAACACATTTTCACAAACATTTATCAATATTAATTTTTCAAAGTACCTATTACCGAATCTGCAGAACCCATTTCATAAGTAGCAATTGATTACGTATGCAAACTTTACACTCACACAAATTCGCGAGTAGCATTTGCAAAGAGCACAACCGTTTTATTGTGTTTTGAATCCTACATGCACTATCTATATTACACAGCAGTTTGGTAAGAAATATAAAGTGTATAGTAACCTTTTTTTATTTTCATGATTTGACGGGGATATTTTGGTAGCTTAATTCATAATGTGTTTTAAATGTGCTTTGAGGGAGCAGGGAGTGTATATTACGTAAAAAGTTTTGTAGATGGAGTTTGAAAATAAATGCGCTGAGTACACAAACGGTTGCACAGAGCCTACGTTCGGATATTTTACATGGACTTCGCATATATTAATAAAACAAATTCTCCGAGTGCTAGAGTGTGCGAGGAAAAATAAATATACGACGAGCTGCAAAGTTAGGGAAATAAAACATCTGTGACCGGAATTCACATAAATATTTCCATTGATTTCCGTTATTTCCTCCCGCCTTTTCTTTCGATGCGGAAGCACGGCAGGACGAGTCGAGACAAAAGAATAGCGGGACACGTCTGGCGGGAAGGACGAGGCATCATAAAAGCGCATGAAAAGCGATGTCTGCCGGGAGAGAAAGTAAGAGAGGGCCGCTGTTAGGAAAATCGTTCTGCTCCGGCAGTCGCAAAAAAGAAAACTGGGTAAGTGGAAAGAAAAGCGCTTGCGCAGAAGATAGGATAACTCGTCAAATACGTGTGTGGGATAGTGGGTGAGGGGTGGGGTAGGGGGAAGTGGGTGGTGCAGGTTGAGAACTTCTATACCGTGCTGTGAGAGAGAGGAAGTCTGTTTCAAATAATTCCTTGCAGCTGACCTGGAGCAGATACTCGTGGGGCCAGTAGAGGTAAACTCTCGGATTTTTTTTTTTTACCTGTGCCTGTATTTAAATTTATGTATGGTACGTCAGGGAAAAAATTTTGAATACCGGTACTTCAGATAAGTTTTATTTTTCACATACAACGCGACTCTCATGTGCTTCTGGTGGATGGACGTTCTACATTCCTAAATCATAGAAAAGGACTTGTAATGTACGTCTGTGCGTCAATTTACCTAGTGTATATCACAAAGAAGAAGTATAATATTTATGTTATATATGGATGATTTTTGCAGCGCGAGTGTATGACAAACTGAAGGGTATTGTTAGACATATGCTATTTTTACCGAAAGTCGTTGAATCGCAGAAAACCCCCGGGGCATAAGAGGACTGTAAACGAGAAAACAAGCAACAGAAATACGAATGAAACAAACCAATAAGCCAGAAATGGTCAAAGATAACAAACGTACAAATAATTGCGAGACAGGAATATAGTCAGTATATAATGGAGAAAAAAAGAGAAAAAACGAAGAAGAAAATGTTTTAAGTAACAATACTCATATACGAAGAGCACTAACCGAATGATCCCTATTTGGACAGTGTTATACGTAAATAGACTATGCGCCAGTTGCAAGTTTGGAATGAAATATATTTTTACTTTGAAACGGTCTTATAAAAAGTATTTTACTTCCATATTGTGTAGTTATGAATACTGTATGTATAGGACTAACATACTTTTTGTAAAACTGTTTCAAATCCAAAAATCTTATAGCATGTTTTACTGATATTTTATAATCGGCGCTTAGTCCATTTGTGTACATCAATTCCCAAAACTCCTGAAATCTAAAGCCCGATGCAATACCGTACCAAACATAAATTGAAACAAAGCAGAAGTCGTTACAAAATTAGTTGTAGGTATAGTTTAAATCGGTATTCATTTTAATCTCTCTCTCTCTCTCTTTTTTTTTTTTTGCATAAAAAATGAATTCCTTTTAAACGTATCTAATCTTTTCCTTTATTTGTGACTACGTGATAAGCATTACGGAATTTGATATTTAATGTCGTGCATTTGTTCCAGATGAACTGTAATTCGATAGAATAAAGAATAGAGGTTTATGCGGTTATTTTATTTTTCTACCACCACGTTTTCCCAAATATTTCCGTTGGCCCGACTCTGATTACATAGCCGAAACACTGTTTCCTGCCCATCGGGACGACAAATGTGTTGCTTTCAATCTAACTAAGAGAAACAAGTTTGGTGACCATCTTCGGAATTAAAAAAAGCAATTTACTTGAAATCAAAACAGCGGCCTGTGCACAGTTTGGTGATTCGTTCAATTCGTGGCCTACGAGCAATTATCAAATCTGTAAATTAATCAGCAAACAGTTTATGTTTATTATGCGTTGTCTTTTTTCTATACTGGAGCGCCATATTCACTAAAAATATTGTTTCATTAAAAACGTTTTCTAATATACATATTTGTGTGTAAAAAGGCAACACCACAAAGAGAGTATGCATACGTGAGACATCGCACTGAAAAAAAAATTGTGACCACGAAATATTTTTTTAACCCCCTCGCAAAAAGAGAGGTGTTATAAGTTTGACATATCTGTATGTGTATCTGCGTGTCTGTCTGTGGGATCCTAGCACCTAAACGAATAGACCGAATTTTTGATAAAGTTTTTTAACGGACGTGATCGAGATGGTTTTTAGTCATGATTCAAGGATCAGTTCAGCTGTTTAAAGATAATTATCTCTTTTCTAGTTTATTTTTGAGTGAAAGTGAGCATTTCCACTGGTCTGGTCGATTTGAAGTCTAGTATCATGTGAGTCGTCTCATTTGGCGAGTTATTTTTTGTCATGGACTTCACCGAACTCTTTTTGGTGACCACCAAACTTTTTGCTGTTCCGAGTAAAGTTTTGCAGTGATTACAAAAAAAAAATTAATACAAACGCAATTCATGCTTACAAAACAAAGTTTGGCTACCACAAAACCGTTTTAGTCTGTAGTGTTTACGCAATATTGATAGGTACAGTAATCATTATATACTTCTAATTAAATAAGTAAACAAGCTGCAGGTTGAGACAAGTAATGTTGTACCGAAGACTTAAGACTGTATGAGAAGTTACTTCAAGTATATACGTATCCGTATACATAGCACGACCTGTGATGTTTTCGATTACGTGATAAATATCAAGAGTAGCTACTTATTGCGTAGGGACTAAACTACTGGTTTTACAGGTAATGTTTCTTAATAAAAAGTGTTTCTACAGTGATGAAAATGAGTCATAGGTAAAGAAAATTGTAGTTTACTTACTTTGGAATTTTTAGTTTTTCGTCCAAATTCTAAGTCCGACTCCCGTGTTTTACGTCTTCGCCATGAGCGTGTTTATGTGGAACTAGCGTTCCTAGCGATATACATTGAAACTAGCGCTAATACGTTGCGAAACTGTTCTTTAGGCTGCAAATTCAGTTGTAGAAAAACCGTCACGCTTATAACACGTGTTTTCGTGGCAGTAGCTGTGCGTATTGAGGGAAAATTTTACGGTTTGTGGTACAAATGACCGTTACAAGTAAGAATGCTTCGCGGCGTAATAGTAGTGTATGTTGTGTGTGTTTTAAGGACTTTTTACAATATGCAACTCTCGTGGATAGCGTGTATTAGTTTAATTTTGCTGATTGAGGCACAGCAACAAATACGTTTCGCATACAACGTGTGTGGAGATTTACTGACCAAGGTACCGCGTCGGAAGAGAAACCAAAGCATAATTTACTGTTCGTGACGAAGAATTTGTATCCGCAACTGAGTAGAGTAAGTACTAATATTTTACTACAATAATGTATGTTGTTCAGTGTACGTTATATAATGTGTCTGGCTTCTATTGCAAATTGAGCACGTTAAATACGTTTTATAATGGGCATTGAAGACGTGTAACATCTATTCAACATGCATACAACGTGAATTTAATACGTATGTACTAGCGCATTTGTGCAATATGCGAAAAATACGAATTTACTTCAGTAACTGTTTTTAGCGTCTTAAATTGGTGGTAGAATGAGTTTAAACTGTGTGTGTGTTATTGTCTATAAACTATTTTTATTCTTATTCGTAATATTTTCAATTTACCACTGTATAATATTATGCACGTGTATTTATTGCAGGCAGCTATTTACGTCAGTTAAATTTAACTGAAATTTATTGTAAATAGTACATTTCGGCTATTTATTACGGTTATTGTACGTGTATTTACCCTACAATTTCCGTGTTTGTCATAGCCATCCCCACTACCGAGTTTTTATAAAGTAGGCTTTTTCGGTAGTCGTGCATGTTTTTTTCTTGTTATATTTACGTAAAATCAATCGTAATTAGGGTATTTAATGTAATTAATATCGTGCATTTTACGTATTTTTACCCCACAATTTCCCTGATATTCATAGCCCTCCCCACTATCGAATTGGTAGAAAGTAAGCATAATTATTAATTGCAACTACTAATTACTGTTATTATTCAACGTAATAAATCGTAGTTAGTACATTTCTGCAGTTTTTTTGTTAATTTTCGCATGAGTAGTTACTCTTGATATTTACCGAAAATACACGGAACCCCCAACAAGTTAGCATCTTTGCGTTCTTGTAAAAGGCAGATATCATACTGGTAATTCGGATAATGCTATTACGTAATTGGTAAATATCAAGAGTACCAGTATGATATCTGTCTTACAAGAACACAAAGATGCTAACTTGTTGGGGGTTCCGTGTATTTTCTTATTTAAATGCAACAATACTGAAATAAAATCAAACGAATTCGCGTGTTTGTGTTCTATATAATAAATAAACTTTTTTAAACTGTGTCGGCTCCTACCAACTGCACAATTTACCTTACACGCGGAAACACCACGTGATGTGTCTGCAAAGAGGTCAAACATTTCCCGTCGTCAGCTGTAACGTGCAGAAAGATACGAATTAACTGAAAATAGAAATTTAGCAGAGTTTTTTTTGTATACTTAATTTATCCCAGACCACCTATAAGCTGTCACCTGAAATGACACACCAATGTCCACGATTTGACATGTTATGTATAACAAATAAGAAATTGAAATGTTGTATTCTTTGTTCACAACAGTAATTCGAGGTTACCATTCTGTTATCAGAAAATAAATGAATTTATATTTTACTAGTCATCCCGTGTGTGTGTATTGGGACGTGCCCTTAAGGGTCCTGTAGCCATGAAGTCGCAACTCGTTACAAAACACCTTATGTCTATCAAAGGCCCTAATACAAACAAAATATTTGAGCCATTTACCTAGAGGAGGTTTTTATTGACGTGATCCTAAACAAGTTAAATTAATTTGGCGACAAATTGTAATTTTGCAAGTAAATATTTTAATCATAACAAGTCTGTACAGAAGCTATACCATATATTAACTAGAATATAATCTGTGAAACACGTTAGCTCTATTAACTTTTAACGTATCGTAACAAAAGTCTGTAATAAATATTACGTTTGAAGTCTACAGCCGAGGTGAGTCTGATATCTAATATATTGTGTCCTGCCGCGATTGTCGGTAGTAAATACATAGGTCGTCGCCTACCTTATGATCTTCGCATGTACTCGTCGCAATCGTTGGGGCCCGTAACTCCGTGCAAGACAAACAGCTGATTCTCCACGGCACGGAACTTGTGTATGACGTAGGTAACAGCTGTTTCCCCATACAACTCGGCAGTGTTACGCTGGCCGTCCCTCGACGTCACACACCGCGATCTAGGCAGGTTCGAGAATTCTTAAAGTGGATATTTCCATGGTACCACTTATTGCCCAGAACTTTCAGCTACTAAAAACTCTCGTCTTCATACACTTAACTACGCAGCGTATTTTTGCACACAGCAGCACACCAAGTACCCTTGTGCACGCCGACTATCACAACTTGCACTATACACCTTCTTATGCTGCACTGCATTTGAAAATATACTGCAACGTCTTGCAAGAAAATAATTTTCCGTTGCCATCGTATTTTCAAAGTTTTTACAAGTTCAGTCTAGTTCATTTCCTTCCACGTCCATCTTGCCTGACGTCTGGTTGTCGACTCTTTCTGCCACTTCCAGTGACGTCAGACTCAGCCCTCCCACCAAGCAGCCATTTCGGGAAACTGGCTAACTACCGTTTTACAAATATCAATAAATTATTTAATATAACAATAATAACAATAAATATTAGAGCGTATATATACAATTACCAAAATATACTAAAACACTTAATGTCACAGACTAAATATAGTGGCCACCAGAGCCACTCATAGATATTAATAAACAAAATTACCGTGAGACATAAACATGTCTCAGTGTATGTGTATATATATATATATATATATATATATATATATATATATATATATATATATATATATATATATATATATGTGTGTGTGTGTGTGTGTGTGTGTGTGTGTGAGTGTGTTTAAATGTAAGTGATTTTTGGTGGATTTTTTTGTTAAAATTAAATATAATTTCAATAAAAAAAATTTCAGTAGGTGACACCCTGCAAATGAATTAGCAACAGGTAACGTGTTTTTCTCAGCGTCAAATGTACACTGGAAACAGTTGGATTAAATTGCCACAAACGATACGTGGTTCAAAGAGCATTTAAAAGTATTGTTATTTTTTTTTTCAGTTACCAACCCATTAAATAATTATCCAGCCACGTTTGAAAAGTAAAATTTATGTTCATAAAATGACAAAACAATGAGGACATCAGTTAAATGTGAAAATTTTAAAAAATAACATGATAAATATACGATAGAAAAACAATACGAATGTAATTTATCACCGCTATAGCAAACGTTCCATATCTAAAACAAGATCAAGTAAGATTATTAGCTATCATTTAATTAAACTAAAAAAGTTAAATACTGTAAGTCAAATAAACCGTTCCAGTGTACCGTTATCCGTTAAGGCGTAAAGAAAATGCCAGTGGCTGAGTAAACTCATTTAGTGCGGATTACCGTTCACAAGTTAAGAATCACAACTAAGCGATTGATTTAGACTGCCTTATTTTAACAGTTGAGTAGTAATAGACTGATATTTCCCCACGATAAAGTGCCTGTAAATATGACCGCCTGTCCACGCCGTAGAGCGACGTGAATAGCTTCAGCAGGTACACAACTATTAGAAAACTGTCCACCGCACATGAGTACCGTCTACTTAGGAACAATATTCAACACACATTACAAGTGTAACCCGGGTCAGGTGAGGCTGCATTGACCGACTTGCAATGTTAGTTACGGTGGTATTTCACGAAGAAAAACATAACAGTAGGAATGTGCCAAAAACTTTTGAATGGCGGTATGCAGAAAGAAATCATCCCACATTTGATAAAGTAGAATACAAACAATTGTTACTTAAATGTAATTTGTTATTTTGTTAATTTATACATTTAATTTTTAAATAACCTATACCTGCTTGAGTTTGGTTGCTTAGCTACTGAAGTTTAAATGTATAATGTTTCAGGAGCTGGTTTTTTGTATGACCTTTACATTTGTGGCTCGGATGCCTTCTGCATAATACCATTCATTTAACCCAACCAGTAACATTTTTGCATTTTTTGAATAATTAAACTCATACACTTACAATTGTATTAGGACAAAATCAACCCCAAAAGGATAAAGTAACTTTGATACCTGGTAATCGTGATTTAAAAAATGTGCCTTTCACTTACCCTTTAGGTGATAATATGTGTACATACATACATACGTACGTACATAATTTGTTTCCTTCTAAGTAGAGTACATCGTGTCAATAATTCAGAGTAAAAATGATGTAACTTTATTGCTGTTTATTTTAAACACAACACATATATGGAAATATTGCCGATACATTAATTTCAATGTTAGATAAGGCAATGACATTATTCCGTTGTTAAGGATAAGTCCGTGTCCAATTTTATTTCTCAATTGAAATTTTTCTACAAGCATGATTTTGAATTTTGCGAGTTACATAGCTCACGTCTTAAGAAACGTGTTGTTGCTTGGACATTACAGTTACACAAATAGCAGGCTCCAGTACACACAATGTGAATTAGTTTGAAGTAATACTCGTCGAACTCTGATTTGAAATCCGAAATTTGTTTGTAACTGTAAAATATTTGAGTTGCTCTTGTATTTTTTAAATGTGTGTAAACCAGCAAAAATTGTACGTAAATGTATCCTGGCGCACTACTATAGATTGGAGCCAGAACAGATGCGAGGTCTTCACAGTTGAAGGTATATGTATACACAATTAGAGGCAGTTTTAACTTATATAACTGCTGAATCAGTGGGGGGGGGAACTATATGTTGTTGAAGTGCTGTGGTTTATTTGCTTCAGAAAGGTGAAAGGTAGTTTCGTAGGTATCAAATAAACAGCAATTTTTGTCGGTTCTTCTTCTTATTCAATATTACCTTACTGTCCAGTTACGAGTAGTTTCAAGTGCTTGGTGTAGAGTTTTTCATTCGCCTTTACCTACTAAACTAATACATAAGATGTTTTCATAGATTTGTATTGCAATAAATAAACAACTTGAAGTACCAGATTAATATCAAATGTATATTCTGTTCGTTCTTTTTACGAAAGAGTAGTAGTTTGAAGATAATTTCAAGAACTGTAAATGTTGTGCTTCAGCATTATTATTGTTGTGGTATGTGTAATTAATATTCTAATTGCGATAAAAATTTGATGTTTTTCTTGGTTTAAAAAGTAATTCGGAATGAAAGGCAGTGTTCTCAGTCGGTAACCGTAAAACACCGACAATCTAGCGAGCACGCAATAATCATCTACCGAACGGTAACAGTAATTTAATTAACGTGTTGTGAAAACCGTTCCCAGATAATAACTAAAACATCGGGACTTGTTATCGGAACATATAAGTTCAGCATATATATATATAACTGCGAACTGTGATTCAAACACCCAGTAAATGGCTGTAGCTTTCTTATTGTTCTCCTACGGTATTTTCCGACAGTATCAGATGCACAGAAATTTGAATTTTTCAAGACTCTTATGCTTCTCGACAGGGACCCTCGAGGTGTTGACTCGACAGGAACAGGTTATCTCGACTGAGTTGTTTAATCACTCGCTCTCCGACGCCCTTACAGAGAAGAGAGGGGCAGTGAACCGGAAACAACCCTGGTATGAGGGCGCCCCTAGCGTTGCACCTCACAAACTTGGCAACATCGCACCCTCCACCTACAACCCCCACGGCGACATGACGCAAGTTGCCTGCACTATTGAAATGTCGTTGATATTCTAGTTCAGATAATACGTTTACCATTCTTGAGGAGAAAAATTAAGAAATCTTACTGGTATAGAAAAAACATATATTCCAGAAATACTGTTACGGTGGATTTTGCAGGATTTAGATTTTTTTTTAGGTTATGGTTTTTTTCTTAAGACAAGTTATAGAATCCGACGGTTTATGGCTATTTGTCGAGTTTATCGGATTTGCTTTTTTTGAAATTTCTTTTAACTTGTATAAATTGGATATTAGTTATGCTGTATGGTTGGGTTATTTGGCTAAATGATAATTTGGGA
>PNEQ01026811.1:0-12666 GCA_003012365.1 Medauroidea extradentata
TCTTTTACCTACAGAAATACATCTCGACAGGTTACTTAATAGAGCCGTCTTTGGTTACGTTAAATAAAAGTTTCCGATAGTTTATCAAGCTGGAATATAATGTATTTAAATGATTATTGCAATGGGATAAAATAACGTACTGTACTACTGTGGACATCCGCCACTGCAATATAATGTCGTCCCAGATGATGACGGGAGCTGATGTCAGCCCCGAAATGTTGCAAAAAGTCAAGAAATCTACTGTGTTCTTTCTTGTCTTCGTCGTTGTGTCGTCTAGTCTGTTGTGTGTGACGTCGTCGTTGTCTTGTCTTGTGTCTATCATTGTCTTCGTCTCAGTATTATTGTCTGTGGTGTCCTGAGTTTTACAGATTATTTGATTATTGTTTATCGACTTTTATTTTTGAATGTTTATTTTACTATTCTATATTTGTTATTGACTAATTGCTAATGGGATCTTTCATGTTCTGTTGTTTTGGTTTATGAATGTGTTGACCACAGTCAACTAGGCTGTTTAATTTTTTTCTCCTCAGTGTCATATTATGATTCTAGGACAACATAATGTTGCAAGGGCGTATGTCCTCAAAAGTACAGTACGTTATGCTGGAATATGCTGTGCGTTGCATTACATTTAAGGATATTTTTATTGGGTTGTTAGGTAAGGAAACCACAATACAAATGTTAGTGTGTGGCGCTGGTATAGCTGGCCACTGCTCGGTTCTGAACGATATGTATCATAGAACGTACCTTGCTGACGTCGCGAAGATATTAGGCACAACGTATGAATGTGGAACACGATTTTCTGTTGTTTCCAGTAAACACTGTAGTTTCCTGAATAAAATACAGCTGTGATAATATATCGAAATAAAAATTACTCTAGCAGTTTTACGTTTAACATTCACATAATCAGATACAACAAAGATCATTGCTTGAAAAAGTCATACATTTTGAAATTATTATTTGGTTTTAATACGCAGAAGTCGCTCAGTAGCACTTTAGCTTAAATGGCGTAGGATGTTAATCAGCACTCACGTAATTTATTTATGTAAAATATAAAACACCTATATTATCAAGCTTGCCTGATTCGTAAGAATTAAACCATGACAGAAGTAAAATACTTATTTTGCTCGTACTCCAAGAACTAAGTTCCTTTTCTTTTCTTCCGATGTGGAAAATGGTGCGGTTTTTGTTTATGCCCTTTCATGTAGTCTACATACATAATAAAAAAATGCAGTTAGTTCTAAGCGTATTATTCTTAGGACGAAAATTCTTCAACACTAACAAGATCGACTGACACATGAGAAGGAATGAGCGTGGCCCAGCACGGCTGTGTAATCGAGGAGATAACTGGTGTGTGTGTCCACTGCCTTCCCCTACCTTCATAGCTATTTCCCACGCACCAGCCAAGGACACGCCTTCTGTCCGCTACTCTCGCTGCATCGACTTGTCGCCGCGCACAGCGACTCTCTTCAGGGCTTGAATTCGCATAGTAGAAACGTTTTTCCTCAAAATTTTTAGCGACAACTTTAGGATTCCCATACACCATAATGTTCCTAATCGCAATGCGCATGTTTGTATGAAATTAATTTTCTTTGAACATTTCACGTAAAAAAAAAAATTTTTTTTTGTCGAATTAAACAGCGAATAACTTAATTTGAAAAATTTATAATACAAGAACTCTTTCTTACAAACACTGTTATTATGTGAGTTCGTAAAAAATGACTTTCGTATAAATTTTTAATGTTAAGTTTCACAGTAAAATTATTTCTCCTGAAGGCTTGAAAACTCGCGAAACAGCAACGGCGGATTTGATCCAGAAGACTCTTAATGTCACGTTTAAATATTTTTAAGAGTGGCATTTATTATGTATCCTACGATAGCGTCCTTTCGTGTATTTTTGATAGATGGGTGCTGTTATAAATAAAATCTAGAATTCCTTGTTCCTTGTCGAGAAACGATTTAGAATTGTAAAGTTGTGTAAGAAAATGAGAAGGTGTATCTCTCTTGTATCTTTACCATTAAATGTTTCACATGTGTTTTAGTTACAAAATCCTGCCACATTATCTTTATGTATATATATTACAATTCGTGCAGTTGTGACATAACATACATTTGTGTATATTTGAGTTTGCGATAAAGAATTCAAAATGAAAATTAACACAATTTTTTGTAACACACGCAAGAAAAAAAACAGGATGTCAGTAACACACGTGAACTGACACTTTTAGTCGGAAAAACTTACGATTGCATATTTTGCTCATTACAATTCTTAAAGGACTTAACAATTCGCACTACAGCAGCGGCGATTATGTTTTTGCGGCTTTCACGTTTGCACTATTTTATACAACGAAGATAATGTGAAATTCAATAGCATTGAATGTTAGCTGTACAAACACATTTTGAACTACGATTGTTAAGGTGCATCTTTATTCAATCTATGATCAAACTCCCAGTTAGGTGTTGCATACGTTTAGTCACGAGCGACCCCTCTGTGATAGAAGAAAGCTGCCCGTTCGGCCTACAGAATGAAAGTGTGTGTGTCAGTGTCTGCTTGTATGGTCAGTTTTGTATTAGGATGTCTGGTGATTTTAGACGTTATCCAACTGTTCAAGGCTTTATAATGTTCATGCGAATTACATCTGATGACTAAGCAACTGTAGCGCAGACGGTTGGAACGCCGGTTTTCAGCGTGAAATGTTGTGGTTTGAGTCCTGGGTAGGCATCTGAGTTATTAGGTTAGTTCGTTTGCAAACGAAATATACGTATAACCATGTCTAATTACTTGGGCTATCGACTGGACATAAAATATCAATGAAATAAAATACAGAATAGTTTACGATTGCTCTGGACCAACTGAATAAAATTACAAAGCTAGACTAGTTTCTCGGTACCTCAGCTGTATTACAGGCATAACATTTTGCGGTAAATTTTGTTGTGGTAATACTGACAGACGAGTACAGATTTGCACGCCAGTATGTCTGTGTTCAGGCAGTAAGAAGTTCTATAGCCACTTCACTATGTTTGCAGCCTGCATGCCTGTTCGGTGTCTGATATGTTCTTTTACACTGTCATGCGCGTATTACTTACCTAACTGACATTGTACAAATGATTCACTCGTGTTTGAACTCTCCGCAATATCTATTGACATGTTTGATCTGTCACGTGTGTGCTTGTGGTAGATTTTGGTTCACTGTACACGGGAATATAAATCGCATTAACTGTTTCAACATTTTATGAAAGCATCTAGGTACAATGGTACACTTACGAGTTTCTGAAGTGAAGAATCGTAAAAATCAAAAGGTGTATAATATTTCGATCATACGCAGCGAAATACGGATTATGTAAATGGATATTTTGTTTGCCAATGAAGAGAAGTAAAAAAATATCAAAATTAGTGCAAAACAAAAATAACACTTGACTAATAGGACGATAGTATGATTTACCACTAAATTACATGTAAAGTAAAAATGTATAGGATTGGAAAGTGAAGTTAAAAATAACACTGTTCAAGTTGCACACACGTATGTCTGCTAGTCATGCGAAGTTTTGTGAGAAAGGCAGAGATGGCGGTATAAAAGGCCTTCATCACTATATTTTCAAGGCCGCAGCAATTGAAACAGGATAACACACATTCTTCACCTATTCCCCCCTCCCCCAAACCCTCTGGCAGCTATCCACCACGTAGCAACTTCAGCCTCAGCTAGCAACCGCATCCATGTTCAACACACATATGATAATGCTGCTGTATTTCTATATATTGTTTAGTTTTTATTTATTGTATGTACAGTTATTGGTACCACCCAACTGTAAATGCATAGGCGGCAGCACAACAAGAGGCAGTATCCACATACAGGATATGGATGTCCTTGCCATTCGTAATCGTCGTTTCTAGTTAGCTGAAGAAGTAATTTAATGCTCCTCCTTTATTCAAAATAGAGATATAGTATGTGTGCGTTTACAGTTAGTAATCAAATTAATGATGTATTAGGTATATTATGCGCCGGAATGGAAAATACATACAGATTCTCTGTGAAAGGGAATAATGTACTACTGTTGTCATATGAAAGAAGAAAACCTGATGTGAGGAAGACGCTTACGGAACTAACGTTTCTTGTACTCAGGTTGTGCAGTCTTATTTGTATATATATATATATATATATATATATATATATATATATATATATATATATATATATATATATATATGTGTAGGTTATATATATATATATATATATATATATATATATATATATTATATATATATATATATATATATAATATATACAGTATATATATATATATATATATATATATATATATATATATATATATATATATATATAATACGCATATGTATATGCTGTTCACGATAAAATGATCACTAGATGCCCTCGTTACATACTTATTTCAACAAATTCATACTTATTCTTTGACAGCTTCCATGTTAACGTGTACATTTTTTAGTTCACAAAATATGTGTATGAGGAAAAGGATGATTATCATTAGTGGCATATATTCAGATGATACGTTTAATTTACCGATGAAATAAGTATAAGGATAGCTGTATTTAGTTTTATATTAATTTAACCTTTCTGTTTCTTACCATTCCAAGTGTTGATAATAAATACACTGTTAGAACCCAGGCTTCTGGGGATATCGTCAGAAACAGCGCTGACCCAGACACTTCTTCAAGTAGCCAACCAGTGGATATTAAGGCTGTGACAGGAAAAGGATGAAGAAAGAAAAGTTTGTCTTAGACAGCAAAAATGAAAAAATGAAAAAAAAAAAAAAAAAAAAAAAAAAAAAAAAAAAAAAAAAAAAAAAAAAAAAAAAAAAAAAAAAAACAGTACCTTGTGGCCAAGTAAAATTGAGGATACAGGATAAAGAAAATGTATGAGATTGGTGGTTACTAATTTGTCAGTATAACAATAATAATTTTATCTTCGTGTGTATTATTTTTGTGATATTGCCAGCCTCGATAGCGAAGCCGGTAAGACACCGGTCTACAGTGCGAAAGGGCCCCGATTCGAATTTGGACGGGGCATGGATGATGTATTATCCTTCCCCTCATTTCACCCTCATCGGATCTGAAGACCTAGGGCCGTAAAAACCTCTTACCTCACTTTTTAGATGTATAGGTACCTAACGTAGTTATTTTTAGTTATTTATTTAATTGGCTAATGACAGGAAACAAGCCATGGTTTTATCAACACCACAAAGAGAAAATGGCTGGCTGAAACCCTCACCAATCGAGTCAATCACTGTAACTGCCCAATGTAGTTCAGATTCTCCAATGCTTCCTAGCGAACATACAGAATTTGGCACTAAGAGCTATGTAATACAGTGTTGAGGTTGATATATTTGTAAATATATGTGGAAAAATATTTCGCGATCAATGTTATTAGTGGGCCGCGGTGCCTCAGCGGTTAGATCACTCGCCTTCCACCAAGGCGATCCGGGTTCAATCCCCGGTCACGGAATATTTAGGAATACAGAAGTGAAAGAGCCGATAGGCCAGCAAACTCAGTCACACATGCCAGAAAAATGGCTTCCCTGGCCAGCAACATGGCGGAAACACCTACTGTCAATCAACGTGAGGCCGCTGCTCTGATTATCGACAGCCAGGCCAATAGGAAACCTATCGTAACATGCAAGAGCCAAACACGCAGGGTTGGCACCAATGGTCTCGGGAAACCAATGAGCGGCGAAGTTGGCCAATATCAAACGAGCCGACACGTCATTTCGCGTCTGTATTACAATTTATTTTGTGCCCCGGCCAGGTAAATCATGCCTTACGATGTCGCCGATGGGCGGGTTTTGTCGGGGTTCTCCCATTTACCCCACCCCTTCATTTCGAAAATACTCTAAACTAGTACCATTTATGCTCATTGGCATTCAAGACTTTTGCCTACAGTGCCATAGAAACTACTTCACTTCAATTTCATGTCTGTGCGTATCAGTTACGACAATGAAGTACTACATAATCAGAAAAGGTAATTGCAGGTGTAGGAACAATGTATTCGGGTATGCTAACATGAAACATTCATACAGACATGGTAACATATACGGACTGCATTTCCCCACAAATTGTTATAAATGTAAATTAAATCAAATAATAATATTACTAATAATTTCGCCCTGGAAATTTGTTGTGATTGAGGGATGGTGCACAAGAGTGGCATATTTTAGGCGGACTAAATCAGATAGTTACGCACTTAATGACAAAAAGGACCCCTTATGATATACTTAGGTATCCTCTGATATTGTTTTTGACAAGCCCGTATGGTCGCCAAACTGATTTATTATAATTAATAGTTATCAGATTCAACCATCATAAATCAATGTTCAATAATAACTATGCGTTGCGACCATTCATTCTCCTCATCATTGTATCAGGATCACATTGCAATAGTTCTCATTAAGATACCATTACTGCACCAAGTTTTATATTAAAAATAAGGAATTGTATATATTTGGTTTTGTGAAAACGAGGGAGACACACACACACAAATACTTTGTAACTTCATACATGCATCGTATTATGAATGTCGATATTATTTTTGCTGCTGTCCGTGTGGCAAAAGTAAACGGGAGGAGAGAGCAGTCTTCTGAAACAATGAAAGAATCGTTTATCAAATAATGCACAACATTTGTGTATTGTTATAGTAAGAAAACGCAAGTAAACACAATCCCAGAGGAATGTCATCTGAGATTGTTTTTTCTTGAGTTGTCTGTGTTTTTTGTGTGTTTTTATTTTTATTTTGTCACTTTGTCTTTCAACAAAACATGAGCAATGCCGTATGTCCACAAACCAATAAATTCGAATAATAGTTTATTTTAGTCAATGTTTTATGTTGTGTGGAACATTCTTACTGCTACTGCAACTTGTAGGGGCCTAAGTTAAATATTCTGGTTTCTCCTGGTATTTAAATTAATTATTTTGTGGTGTGTATAGGGCTCCAACATGTACATGAGGTAAATGTTTTTTTTTTTTATAAATCTGTTCACTCAAAAAAAGTTCCTAAAAAAGAAAATTGTTATTTCAACCCACTGTATAATTAGTAGGCCTATATTTTGGAAACGAGAAATGTTTTTTTAATAACCCCATCTTGCGCCTTGCAACCCCAAAATTTCCCGGAGGAGGACTCTTCCCCCAGCTTTCTTTTGAGTTGGGTGTTCCTCAACAATGAAATGAATTTCTGTCCGCCTTTTATGAACTGCATTCCTAAGACGCCACAAAGCGGTGCCTGTAATGACTATAGATCGATATGTTGTATAGTTACATTTGAAAAAAACCCAGTTTGCGAGTATTCATCCCATACAAAACGCAACTTATACATTGACATAGTGTATCATGTTTTAAATTAAACAAATTCTGTCACGAAATACTTGCCACGTCCGGCGATGATGTTCATGACCCGCGTTTGGTTATAATAAGAGGTGTCGATGCTCTGTCTCTTACGTGATTAATGTTGGATGATTGGGTTCGTATTAAGTTATGTTGTAGTATGCATGGCTAGCTCTAATTGAAATAAAAAAAAACAGAAGAGTTTCCTTTTTAAATCTGCCTAAGGGACTCACGCACAGCGGGTTGCGTCACGAGAGGTAGATACTTATAGTTTCTTTCGACGAAAAGAATAGGCACTTCCTCCGGCGGCTTTTGATCGGTCACGACGTTAATTATGTTGCAGGTACCGGCCGCGATCACCCGAAAAGTCCACACTCCGGTGACCCCGAGCTCGCTGTCCACCGTCCTTACAAACCCGACGACGAAGATCCCGACACCCGTCCTCTGGAGCCCACACACACCCGGCTCGTCTTAAGACTCCATTGTGTCTCTCTCGCGACTTTTCTCTCTGAGTGCCTCGCGTCTCGCGTCTTTGCTCTCTTGGGTGGCGTCCCCTTCCCGCCCCGACGGACTCATGGGGGAGGGTAGGTTCCCCCGACCAATCAGAGCGGAGCCCTGGCCCGAACATTGCGTGCGTCCCTTGTGGAAGCCTCTGTATTTATTTAAAATCAAACTAATCATGGGCACATTCTCACAGCAATTACAAATAAAACACTTATCCTAATTACTACTTGCTATCTTCAATTAATATAATTCTAGTTCAAATTACGTACGTTACACGGGGTCTGTAGGGGGAGGGGGAAAGAAGAAGAAATGTGGGGTGTATACCACTTATACGAATGTTTGTTTCTCCGAATCGCTTCTTCCCTGTTTCCAGAGAGGAAGGGCCTGCCCCCACTCTCGGCACATTGTCTGTACTCGCCCCACCCAACCTCCCGCAGAGCGCACCAGTAAGAAGGTCGACAAGACACAACAACGAATACCCACTGGCCTCCCACTGTGCGAACCCTTCCGAGCTTTCGTCTGGAGAGCTGTTTAATATATTATACTCTAGTATTAGTTTACTGGATAAAGCACGTAAGTAAAACTGTGCTTTAAAGTTACCGCTAATGTCGAGATAAATAGCTGTACTTGATTGTATCATTCTTTACAGTTCATTTGCAATGAATTTGTACATTTACTATTTGTTTGCGCTAGAAAACAATAAATATGTCGTTACCCATGCAGCAGTTCTTCACTTTCGTGGCATTAAATAAAACGTAAACTGAATAGTTGTTATTTAGAATTATTCTTAGTATAAACTGAATATCTAAGCTCAAAAAATATTTTCAATTTATTTTAAAAACATTGTTTGATTGCTAATTAAAAAACTAAAATTGCGCAAGAATAGTGGGAGAGAAATCATGCTTCAAGTAATTAAAACGATTCCTGTACGCAGAGGATACTCAGTTACTACTATCCTGTCGTGTTTATGGATCGGACGAGAAAATATCGTAAAGTAGCATTTACACAATAGGCCTACATACCGGATTGTACGAAACAAGCTCTTTAAAACTCAGAAAAAATGTATAATACAAGATGTTTGAATCACATTATTATAGAAATTAAATATTACAATGATATCTGACTAATCAAGGAAATAATTCATGATAATAATTCACATGAAACCTAAGGAAATACGTAAGACAAAAATATTTACACGGAAAAAAATACAGCAAATACCTAGTCGGCTGACTTCTGTTTGAGACACCTGAGTAATGTATTTGTGCGACGTGTTAGTACTGTCTTTAACTACTGTGCAGGATTGTTTGTTGATATCAGTAAAAAACAAATTCGTTTACAGAAGGTACAGAACACGTGTTTAAGATATTATTTCAACCTAAAAAACAAAAACATGGAAAACAGAAGATTATATTATTTAACTATTCAATTTAATCTAGTAGTAGATACCCCGATAAAACATATTTATCGGAAATACATTAAATTATCTCAATGCCCCGTCACAATACATGAAATAAAAACCTCTTTAAATTGCCTCGAGTCGGTTTACAAACATTAGTTCAGCAAGAATTGAAGTGGCATGCTGGAAGACTTGAGAAATCTCTCACACTAACTCTACAAGTTTACGGAGAAATTACGGCTTTTTCTGCTACACAACAGTTTAAATAGAAAATACTTTGTGTTTGATTTTTGTCATATGATCGTTCAAAATATTGTACTTTCGGAAATAAATATTTGTTTTGACCAAAAGGTTTATTTCATACCTCCAAACTTCTTTGTAATTTTTAAAGTTATTGTTAGTTTGATGCAGCGTTTGGTGTCATGGAATTGTAATATTGATGATTAATATTTGTTCAATACGGTTAAGGTAATAACTGTAAAAAAACACGTACCAATTGTAAACCAGCCTATAAAAATAAAAAAATATACATACCGTCAGCAAAATGTATATCTTCTGACAGTTTCGCTTTACCGCAAATATTTCGTGTGTCATACAAATTTAAAAAAATTCAAATGAAATTCTGCTAACTTCGAACTGGAAAGTACAGAGTTATCACCAACCAACTCGTATAGCTGTTTAAATTGGTAATAGTTATCACGTATTACTTACAAACAGTATCATTAACTTAAAAAGAAATGTTTCCAATTTATATGTGAAACAAGAAATAATGGTAAATCTTATTATTGCATAAACGTTAAAGAAGTATGTTTGGAAAATTTCGAAACTCTTTAAAATTCGACTAATTATTTTTGGCCGTCCTTAGGTTTAAATTATTTGTAAACTGTCTGGAATAAAGCCGCCTACTTACACTCCTGTAAATACTTTCAGAGTCAGATTCTGCAGGTAATTATGGCTACTGTGATGTATGTCACTTGGTTCTTATCTGGAAGACTGTGTTCTGTATTGCATTTATTTTGTGCCTGTAAATACACAGCTTAGCTTGACCTTTAAATTTGATTTTAACGAAGATTGTGTTGATTATGTACACTTTTCCACTGGATAAGCTTTATAACTTAGAATTGTTAGCAATTTTTAGTACTAAACAAATTCACCGACTTTGGAAATGCAACAGGTTTTAAGGAAAATGTTCGGTTTTAGAGAGTTTGCAGACTTTGATCATCACGCACCATTTAAACTATCCCACAATCAATGAAACTCAAATCACGACTCACTTAGCAGCCAACATCATAATATTCGTAGTCTCAGTTTAGTCCAACATGTTAGTTATAGATGGCTCAACTAGTCAGAATGGGTTTGGAGGAAGTGACATTATGCGAACAAAATCTCCTTCCGGGTGAAACGAACGATGTGTTTTTAACGCTTTACTGTCGACGGTTAATGCTTTCGTACTCCTTCTGATAAAAAGGCATAGGAGAAATAAGATAATAGTACTTCCGCTCTTACTATGCTAGGATTAATAAATGCTTCATTTTAATAGAGTTGCATGGTGTTGGGCTGGTTAAAACTACTTCAATGTATCATTTTTTAATTTTCTTTCAAATGTTATAGTAAAAATGCGTTTCAGATTAGGTGAGAGGCAATTCTATTTCCTGTTACCTAGATATGAAAATGCTTAAATATACTAATAGCTTAGTACATGATTAGTATCTAATCCATGTTATTTAAAACCACATAATACTTCCCTTTTAAAATATTATTAACGTTTTGTTTATTAGTCCTTTAATAAACGTGCATTATACCAAAGCCGATACTTTACAAACACTTCTTAAAGTGCAAACTAGTGAGTTGTGAGACAGAAATTGTGATACTTTTCATTGCCTTGTTCGTACAAGTTCTATTGGAACGAACCTAGGACACACGATATAGCTCGCACCCTTGACGATTATAGTACGGGATACGAGATATCAACACAAAATTGCCATTTCTGCAGAAGAGGTACCTATCAAAGAACAGTAATAGCTAACTGTAGGGAGAAATTTTAAGACATGTTTCTTTCACATATGTGTGTTTTCACAATAAATGTTTCATCACAAGTTTGATGAACACTGTGTAGCTTCCGTACCTAAATTACAGTACACTTATAGTTTTAAATCTGCAACACGAAACCTCTAATGTTTCAAAATCGTAGCTTATGTGTATGTGCTACGTTATATGTCAAGGAAGTTTCACATAACATGGTTGTAACCTAAAGAATCCAAGATATTGAACGTCTGTGGTATACTCTTGTTATTTAACTATTTATCTATTTAACTATTCGTTAAGTGAGAAATATTTAACTTATGTCGCCTTCAATAAAAGTGGTTGTGCAGCAGTACGTGGTTGTAAATAAACCATCAATACAATCGAGTCAGAAGACAATTTGGATAGTATTTGTCTCTTCCTACTAGGCCTATATGTAACTAAGAAATCCATATTTCTTTGTGGGACGCATTGTTTTTAACCAATGAGTTGTAACGTGGTGAGTACACTTTAGTAGCTAGCAGTAACTCATTATATTGCGATTATTTCGGTAACTATTCCACGTTGGTTCAAGTAACAAGTTACCTGCAAAATTATGAACCAGTTATAGAAAAATGCCAGTTATTGTGTTCTAACAAAATGCATTTAATTGAATGTAAGTATAGTTGATTGTTTTCTTCTCCAATTGTACAAACTATTAAGAAAAAAGCTTCACATTTTAAAATGATTCAAAAATAGATACAAAAATTTAGAAACGAGAGTGTTAAGGCGGTTGTGAAATTAAGAGTAATCTGATTGTGTATGAATTTTAACTTTAAAACCGTGTATGATTATAATTAGAGATGGTGAAAAATCGCGAGAATGTTTTCTGCCAGCGTGTTCTGCAAATCAGTGTAGCGCCCTGCGTCATGTATTATTGGCCGGCGGTTATGTAACACAGTGTAGCTGTTTACAGACGAATCACAGACGTTCAGTAGTAGCCCGCCAGAGTTATCATTGACCCAGTCAAGTAGGGACTCGCCAGTAACGAAATAAAAGCGTTGGAAATGAATACATTACACTGAAGCCTAGCAAATAGTCAACTTATCCGCGATAAATCACATTCTCTAAATATAATGTAAGATTTCGAATGAGTTCGATCAAATTCCAGTCATTACATAAAAATACAAGCCATACACTATATCGTCGAACTAATATGAGTTAAGTCTGCGTACATGAATTACTGCGGCTCAGCAACAATTAGACCAGCCTCCGTAGCGTAGTCGGCTGCGCACTGGTTTGTGGTATATGAAATACTACGCCTTGTAACAATTATACCGGCCTCTGTAGCGTAGTCGGATGAGCACCACCTTGTGGTACATTAAGTACTACGACTTAGTTACAATTATACCGGCCTCTG